>JAUZST010056842.1:0-23865 GCA_034779995.1 Parotocinclus haroldoi | reverse complement strand
GTGTGTGTGTGTGTGTGTGTGTGTGTGTGTGTGTGTGTGTGTGTGTGTGTGTGTGTGTGTGTGTGTGTGCGTGCCTGATTGCGTAGACTCTGAAGTCTCTTGTCTCTATCCTCTTCCTCTCTTTGTCTGAGTCTCTCTTTAGCTTCCTGCTCTTGCTTTCGCCGCTGCAGTAACCCTTCTCTGAATTGGACCCTACGTACACAATACAGACAGAAACAAACATTCAGCTCTTTTTGGCAGACACTCTGCTAGTAACACACATTACATTTAGTAGATGCACTTATGCAGAGCGACCAACAACTGATATAGTCATACAATCTAATAAATTGTGGGTTAAGACACCCAACAGTGACAACTTGGCAGAGATGGGATTTAAACCCTGGACGTTCTGACCCACAGTGCAGTAGCTTTATCACTAAGCCTCTACAGTCCAATTCATTTTCTCCATTTCAGTAGGCGCTGATAAATACATATTCCAGATTTTGCTCGTTGTGATTCTTTCCCAGGGCTTTTAGAAAATACAAGTATTTGACTAAATTTGAAGCGTGACCAGGGGTGAAAGTAGTTTGAACTTCTTGCCAGTATTACTACCACAACCTTCATCGCTTCATACTGTTCCCCTCCCCTTGGGTTCATGTATCCTGGTAAAAAAATATATAATTTGAATTTTTTAAATGGTTTAATAATTGTTCTAAGCATTCTTTTCATGGGTTAAGTGACCTTAGGCTTATTTGTCTATTAAGGCATGTTTCTAAAGTGTAATTGCTTATTTGGGCTTGCTCCCAAATGTCATTTGGGCTCTCCCGCCAATATTTCTGCAAGATGGTTAAAAGAACAACATACATTCTTTTTCTTCTTCATCATCTTCTTCTTCTTGCTATTATTATTATTATTATTATTATTATTTTGTCTGGGAGCCAATTAGCTTCTTTTGGACTTCCTTTCCAAACATAGTTTTGCACATATACTGCAGTATATGTGAATAGACGTTGTATAAATGAACAATATGTGCTGTATGCCTGTATGAATTTGACACTTGATACCTACCATGTTAGCTATTTTTTGTTTTTAAATTTACAAGCAACTAAAGTTGTGGGGATCAGCAAAATGTCCCCATATGGGCCAAAAGTCACACAACATGTACCACATACGGTCCCCATAAGTATAACATATACCTGCTCTCTCTCTCTCAAACACACACACACACACACACACACACACACACACACAGAGGGGGTGAGCTCTCAGCAGCATCTGCAGACTCATGAAAGTGAGGGTTTTAATGAGATTTATTGCTCCTGGCTAAAATCATTAAAGCAGAGACCAGGGATTGTAAACATTGCTTTTATAGTATTTATAGAGCCATTGATTTTTATTCTTTTAGATGGTTCGTTTAAGAACTACAAAGATCAAACCCCAGTACAGAACACATCAGAAAGCCTACTGACTCCATTACCTACATATTATAATCTGATCACAGTTTTATTCGATATTAAAACAGTTTATGAATTCACATTTCCTTCTCTGGTTTGGGCAAACCTTGCACGTTGTTATACTCTAAGACCTGACAGCGTGTATACAAAGCACTACAAAGTGATACGAGACAGTCAACATCATACTACACCTGGAGATACTAATGTTTTGGTGCCACGTACAAAACAAAAAGGTACAGACCTCCCGTGATCACTTTGAGTGTGCCACCAAAGACCTGCATCTTTATTTAAAGGGAAATTAAGTGGCAATCTCTCAGATCCTAATGGGACTCTATTTAGTGCCTTATCGCACACATGGGAAGCTGAAGGGTAAACCTAGTTAATCCTATAAATAATAGACTTGGAACATAAATACAGGTTGTCTACTCCAAGAGCTTAATTTAAAAATCAAGACTTTGCTTTTCCCTGTCAGTTTTTTTGAAAAGCAAAACAAAGCCCCCTTACTTTCCAGGCTAGGGTTGTGGGGGGGTCAGGAGCCTGTCCTGGAATCCACTGGCCACTGGCAGAGGTACACACTGGTGAAGGCACCACTGAGCCACAGGGGCTGCTATATATATATATATATATATATATACATTAATATATATTCTGTAGTTTCCATTTATACAAATATACATTATACATTATACATACATTTGTACAAATTTCTGGCAGGTGGTCAATATTGGAACATTATTTTATTTATTTATTTATTTTTTAACTGGATAAAGAAAAGACAACTCGTTACAGAGCACTGCGATCCCTTCCTAATAAAATTGGCATTCCTTCTTAAAAAAATAAAGCAGGGTCATGACTTATTAAAATTTAGGAAGGAGATATTACTGTAAGTTAGGGGTTTGTGAAGGAGACAATTAATAATAATAATAATAATAATAATAATAATAATAATAATAATAATAATAATAATAATAATAATAAAATCTTGTTCCCTTACAATGGACTGGCACCCTGTCTGTGGTTGTTGCTACCTTGTACCCTGTGCCCTTCCGGTGACCCTGTCCAGGATTAAACGAATAAGAACATGTGAATAATCTTGTTCCCACATGTTAATTATCTCATTCCCACACCTTCCTAACTCGTTTACCTTTTGTGGAGGAGAAAGACGGATTTATACAACACAGCAGACTTTATAGTTTGTCCTTAATTGTAGCTTTTTTGGAGTCATTTTGAGTGTGCTGACACAAAGCCCTCAAAATATGTATTGATTATACAACGCAGTGATTTTTGCCTGCTCGTGCAAAAAGATTTTTAATCAAGGCAGATGATGTTGTCTTCCATTCTCGGGCACGGTTAGTGATGACACTACATTTACATTTATGTCATTTAGCAGACACCTTTATCCAGAGCGACTTACAATTAATACAGTCTTACAATCCATTGTGGGTTAAGGGCCTTACTCAGGAACCCAACTGTGGCAAAGGTGGTATTTGAACCCTGGACCTTCTGGTCCATAGTCCAGTACCTTAACCACTAGGCCACCACGGCCTCACGGCATGTCTACTTTGCCCAAAACTGGATACATCTCTTAGGATAAAGCTGTCTGCTAAATGATATAACTGTAAAAGTACACAGGCCTATAGAAAGCAGCAGCTTTTTTTTTCAGAGTTTTGGATTATTGCCATTAAACTTTAATTCAGAGGTTTATCTGTCCTTCCCTGCCCTTGCGCCTAAGCAGTGAGTCCTACAGTGGCCTCTTATACATTATCTCGTACCTCTCTTTATCTCTCGTGGCCTGCGCCTCCATCTCATGCCTCAGTGCTGCCAGTCTCTCCTCCTCCCTGAGCCTCCACTCTGCACTCCTTTTCCTCTGCTCTTCATGAAACACTTGTACCTGGAACACAGAAAGAGCTCGTTCAAACACTTACACTCGTGCCCTGATACATTTTATTTTGTATTTTGCATCCTGTCACGTCCTGACGACAGAATACATGGGATTAGTTTTAGTGTTAGTACAAACTAACTGATTTGCTACTGCAGAATAAAGAGCTGACGCTATAAGTTATTACAGAACTGACGATATTTTTGTTTAAGTCTGTTGGCTTTAATGACTGGGGTCTTAAAAATTGGACTAGGAAGAGTAGTAATACTTAGTAAGAGTCAATTCAGCTGGGACAATGACTCATGATTCAGTCTCAGAAAAAAAGCTTTTTCAGTCCGATTTTTACCAGCACGTACTCCATTGTTTTCGTGGGGTAACACGGTGGCTCAGTGGGTAGCACCGCTGCCTCACTGCAAGAAGATCCTGGTTTCAATCCTAGGGTGGCCTGGCTGGGCTGAATCATTTGTGTGTGGAGTCTGCATGTCCTCGCCGTGTCTGCATGGGTTTACTCTGGGTACTCCGGTTTCCTCCCACAGTCCAATGACATGTGCATTAGGCCAGCTGGTGTCTCTAAATTGCCCCTTAGTGTGTGACTGTGTGTGTGCCATATAATAGATTGGTACCCCGAATAGGGTTGTTCCTGCCCTTGCGCCAAAGTTGTCGGATGGGCGCCGGCTGGCCAGCAACACCTGTGCAGATTAAGCGAAAAATAATGGTTGGATGGATGGATGTTTTTGTTCAAAATAACTCGTTTGAATAGGCCTTTGATCTCGCTCAGTGCAAGTGTCCACTTATTTCTTGCGTTTTTCTTTATTTTTACATTACAGTATACCTAGTGCAGATAAAGTCACAACGGGACTAAGAAGGTTAGTAATAACAGCCAAACAAAAGAAAAACAGCAAGAACCACTGCACAGTGCAATACTCTCCTTCA
This sequence comes from Parotocinclus haroldoi, assembly GCA_034779995.1. NCBI lineage: Eukaryota > Metazoa > Chordata > Actinopteri > Siluriformes > Loricariidae > Parotocinclus > Parotocinclus haroldoi. Next base: position 19,620 of record JAUZST010056842.1, on the reverse strand, counting down.
TATGATGGGTGTCCAGGTGGCAGGAAGCTGATCAGCAGCTCTGTGATTTCACCAAAGCAGTTTGCAATTTCATTACCTTATTCAATAGAGTCGATGAGATATTCATTATAAATTATAAAAATTATAAAAATACGCTTAGTATTAATGATTAAGTACCAACTGTACGTTCATTCAAGCCTTCTAAACATGTTCAAGGTAGACTATGATACAGGTAGTTTAAGACAATATTACGTGTTTCATGGTTTGATGGATTGGATGATGGATTTGACGGAACATACTGTATCCCCATCGTGAATCAGAAAGCACCTGTATAATACAACTCCATTAATGCATATAAAGTCGAATACTGAGTGGCTTTTTGGTCTATCTGGAATAGATTCATTCATTTTGTTAATCAAGGTCTTTTCCACTTCTCCACTTTTATATTTATTTACATTAAATTTACAGCATTTAGCAGACACCCTTGTCCAGAGCGACTTACAATAAATACAGTCTTACAATCCAAGCAATTGTGGGTTAAGGGCCTTGCTGAGGGACCCAAGTGTGGCAGAGGTGGGATTTGAACCCCACCAAGGTAAGTGTCATTTTCAAACTTCCTGACATAGCAAATAAACTAATTACTAACCGTAGAGTAATTAATTTAAAAAGAAAATTATTTGCCTGGAGCGAAACAAGGCAAAGACATCCTCAGTTATCGATTGCTGCAGATTGGGAAGGAATGTGCTTTGCAAATGAGAAGACGTTTCATGGTCTAAAAAGCAGCCAGGTAGCCCAAACGGCATCATCCATCAGTCACAGCCCTGGAGGAAGTGACTTCATTAAGAAGAGGAGGGAAGAAGACGAGGTCATGCACAACACAAACATGGTAGGATGAGGAGGCATCCTTAAACGTATACGACAAAACACATTCATCAAGTTAATGAGGCCATCAGCAGCCGCGAGCCGTTAGCACAGAGCCAAATGCAAAACAAACCCCTTCAAGCTAATCAAATGTGCAATAATCCATTAATTTTAAGCTAAATGAAGTTTTTTTTTGTCGCAGACATGTCTGTTATACTTCCACCAGAACAAAGCATTTATCATTCATTAACAGGTGATACAGCTGTGAAGACTACACAGTTGTGCTTCACAACCAAAATTAAGAACGTACACACACTTCATTAGGCACGCCATGCTTGAAACAGGTTGGAACCCCAATTGCCTTCAAAACGGCCATGGAATAAACTGAATAAGGTGATGGAAATTTTACAGATTTTAAACTTCAAACTGATGACGGGAACCGTCCCAAATGTGTTCCGTTGGATTAAGATCTGCTGACTATAGAGGTCATTTCAGTACAGTGAACTAACTGACATGATCAAGGAACCGGTTTGAGACAATTCGAACTTTGCCACATGGCTGTACAGCTGTACCCCCTCTAAATTCGGTCTGCCACAGTAGAATCAGTAGTCTAGAATTGCCCCTGGTTCACACTACCTGTAATGTATCAGGAATGAATGAAATAAGAACAGCTAGATTTAAAATCCTATGTCGACTGTAAGGGTGAGATCTAGTACAATTCCTAAAGCAAGAACAGTTTCTTAGAGCTTAAAGTCAGCTAGTTTGTGATGTGTGTCAAATGGCATGAAAATATAGACTCTATGTACAATTTTTAGACATTGTGTGTGTAGCTGCATCTCAGTGAAGGCGGTTGCAGTCCACTACCAAGAAAAATGTCCCCATAATACCCCTGGTTTATGGTAAAAAAAAAAAATCCCCTTTACTCAGGCTGGATATTGATGTGATTCATGGAACCATCCTATTTCTCTCATCTCAATAGACTCTGTCCATTTGCTATGGATTGCAGCTCAGCAGTGTTCATGAGTCAAACAGAGTCTCTTAGGTATAAAGAAAGAAACACACACACACACTTTTCTAGCTATCCTTATGACTTTCCATTGACATAATAATCACTGTAGTTAATTATGCATTTATAGACATTAGGAAAATGTCCTGACATTGGATGTGGAGTTTCAAACACATGACCTGACATTTCACCTAAATGTGCACACATTCTCTATTGGCATGTTTTACTGTAACTAATTAATTCTACACATACAGCTCTGCCTATCTGTAACTGTAACCTCAGTAATCTAAATATTTTGTCTTTGTGGATGCGTCGAAATAAAATGAGACTATTTTTTTTTTTTTAAAGTCTTCTCAAATCTATGTTTGCTTTCTATTAACATAAGTATTACTGTAGCTCATTAATGTTACACCTAACCATAAGCATTAACTAAAATTCAGCAACAAAAAGCAAATACATCTGCTTTTTTTGTTTTTAATATAGGAGATTTTGTTAGAACAAAAACCCAACACCTTTTTTACTCCATATTCCTACTAAATGGCCAAAGGCATGAATCAGGTTAATTGTTCAAACTAAATTGACTAGTTTCAATGTGATTGCTTATGTAAACATGTCTCTGTGGCTAAAGTGGCCAAACAAACCTAACTTTAACCTCATGCTTTGACCTTGTTTTCAAGAAAATTGCGGTAGAAAGTTTCTGTAACAAAAAGGCTTTCACCCACAGGCGCCAGCAAAATGTGTCCATGAAATAAACACACACACACACACACACACACACACACACACACACACACACACGCAAACACACAGAGCTTTCAGCTCATCAATAAGCTCTGAGCAGCAGTCGTGGAAGGTTATTGGCGTAATGATTAGCTTATATTCATTGCACTGAGCATAAAGTCACAATAAGGACAAGGCTTACTGGAACATGGTTTCCCATATAACGTTATCTCCACAGTGTTTCCTAAAAGGAGCTGAACCTTTATGTACACATAATACACAACTGTACCGCACTTTCTGGTTTATCCCACAACAATGGTTTTAATAGAACTGATAAATATCTTATAAATAACTTTTACTAGGGTAGCACAGTGGATCCAGTTCAGTTTCTGTCCCTGCCTATGCGTTTGCATGTTCTCCTTATCTATGTGACTTTCCCAGTGTGATCATGCCCTCTGCCCTGCCTCTGACTGACACTCTGTCTTGCCGGTGAGGCCCTGGTCTTCTGTGACCCTGAACCGGATTCAGCTGGTATGAATAGTTAGAGAGTGACTGACTTTTACTATTTCAAAGATTTTATACACATATCACGAAGCTCAAATCACCTTAAACTGGTTTCGTGAACACGACAGTGAGTCCACTTTACTCTATTACCCCAACTTCTCCTGTTCTGGATCTGGAGCCTTACCTGGAATACACTAGGCCCAGGCAGAGGTACTCTCTGAACAGGAGGCCAGACCATCTGATTATTTCATTAATACATCACCTGACCTTTGTGCTGCATGTGCCACTCAGAATTTAAACCCAGGCCCTCAGGAACTACTGTTACCAACAGCTGGCTCTGAGCAACCAGAGCTGCATATAAGAACTAATTCACTAATGTGTGCCCCCATTTGATTTACCTCTATTAATGCTGTTTCACTTTTGTGGTCTCTTCTTAAGACCAGATTTAACCGATTTACAACCCATAAGTTTACATGGCTTAGGAATTGCATGGACGCTCAGCACAGAGATTCAAACTCTGGTCTGTGAGATGGTGGGATAGCTAATTAGACTGATCCACCACCTTGAGAATTTGCAATATAACTGTTGTTTATGGGGTTGCCATGACCATGTGATATCAATAATGCAATATAGCACTTTTCTGAGCTGTCACATATTTTCAGGTAGCCTACATCTTAGTCAGCTGATGATGATATAGTGACTTGCTTGCTGAGCTTCGTCCAGGAATTCCTGTTTGTATTGTTTATACAAACATAGAATAAAACTGCTGCATTCGCGTATTGAGAATAAAGGTGGGCGTACTGAGTAATATCTGCTATAGCAAGATGACTTTTACCTTGTTAAATGGCGCAAGCAGTGGCGACATTCTGACAGATGGAAAAGTAAATGAGGCCATAACCTCATCTCGGAGAAAATGGCACAAGAACACAAAGAAATACTATTGAAAAGTAAAGTGCAAGACCAGCGCAAAGTACAAACAGCTCAGGTGAGTCCAAGTTCATAACGCAAGCTGAAAAAAATAAACAACGCTCTGAGCACTGAGAGGTTCAAAGAATGAACAAACCTGCAAAAGACCAGCAAAAGACAGGGAAGATGCTCTCTGAACAAACGCCAGTACTATCTGAGACAGCTGTTAGTACTCTGGCAAGGCAAATCGCCTCAAGCTTCCCGAGGTGCAAAGCTCCGGATATTAACATGTAGCTCGAGCTGACGATGGTGCAACAGATGCTGGCAGAGAAACCGATGACCTAACATAGCTATAGCTAACTGAATAGACATTAAACATGAATTTTATTCCGGTGTTCACTGTAACAATATACAGAGTTACAATTTGGTTGCACTCATTTACTCATGTATGGGCAAAACCATAATAAGAAAACATCCTTTTTGCGTACTCTGAAAATGACTTTAATTGCCCAAGATTAAGGTATATTTATATATCTTGACCTACTTGTATGTATAAACAATAAGTAAAAACTATGTAGTATAATATTCTATTTAAAATGGAGATTAGTAACTACCCCAGCAAACAAAGAACCCTTAAAGAGCAATGTGAGCGCTTTGATAATGTTCAATATAAATTCCCCACCTATTTGAGCATTTTCTGAGATTGAGAATTGTAACACTGAGTGGGTTTCAAATATTAATGATTTTGAGGTCACAGGAGGGATAGCCTCTTCAAGCAGCCCTCAAGCCTCCCTTCATAAACACGTAGCAAACGTCTGTGTCCTTACGGTCCACGCACGATGACACTTTGATGAGTTCATGTTTGTTTATACCTGGTGTTTCTGTCTGGTTCTCCTGGCGTGTTCTTTCTCCTGCTCTTCTCTCTGTCTCACCTTCTGCTCTTCCTCCCACTGCTCAGCAATAGCAGCCTCTATCCGAGCAACTTCCTCCTGCTGTTCACGCCACTGCTGAAGCTACAATACGCACAAACATGCAAGTCAGTAACATGAACAGTAACAAGGGCTTAAATTAAGTCCCATGAGGCGTCTAGCTGTTTTCAAATCTGGACAGCCAGTTCACATACCAGACAAAACACTGGACAGAACAGCGATCACTCCAAAATATCTGAAATTCAACATATCTAAAATGAATGGCAGGAATTCCATTCCAGATACCTGATGAATTTTAACACAGACACTCCCCATTCTGCTTAATCTGGTACTGATTTGGTACTGATTTGGTACTGATTTGGTGAGCACTTCAACCAAGGCTTATTTATTAAAGAAAAGTACAAGATACATGAAAGGTGTGATTGAATTATTTTTCTATGTAGTACTGAGGTAAACACATTAGTGTTGGTTTATTTAAAAAGGAATAGAAAATATTCTTTGTATTATTTATATTATTAAAAGAGTCTGAAAACACTGTATCTTCTTTGATATTTTGATTTAAAGCAAATGAATGCTTTAAATCAATGAATATTTTTTTTAATTGGAATTTGTATAATCATTTACAGAATAAGTACAACATAAAAACAGAATTAATAGAATAAAACAAAAACGATCCGTTTCACTTAAACGTGGAGAACCTACAAAAGTCAGACAGAGCTAGAGTCTCGATTTTCTCCAGAGCTGTACACACTGTATACCAAACCAAAATGAGCTTTATGAAGTAAGAGCTTTATATTCTAAATATTTGAGCTAACAGGGTCTATGAAAGGCTTGTCAGTCTCGCAGGTTTGCCTTAATGAATATAAGTATTCAAACGTTTTAAGTACAACATTCACAACCCCTATCCAAATATCAAAGTATTTCCATTTTTTACAGGAGCTACTCTTTGATTGTAGGTCCGTTTGGAATGAACTCAGCTGTCCTCTGATCATTTGAGTAACATTCAGGTGCACATTTGACATAATTTTACAGACAAATATTGCCTCGCATTCTAAAAAGAATTCTTCTTGACTCGTTAAAGGCTTTAAATAAGAAACTGCATTATTTAGCTGATCTGGATGTTGGGAGAACTCAATTCTCTCATCACTCTGAGAAAGAAAAATATGAAAACGCCGAGACTGCTGGTCAATCAAATTTGTGAATTTAATTGCAGCTCCGGATACAGCGGGGAAAAGAAGTGCCGATTTTGCAAGTTTTCCCACCTACAAAGAATGGCGAGGTCTGTAATTTTTACGGTAGTTACATTTCAATTGTGAAAGACAGAATCAAAAAAACCCAGAAAATCACATTGTATGATTTTTAAATAATGAATGCCTTTTATTTGATAAAATAAGTATGTGATACAATAGAAAAACAGAACTTAATGTTTGTTGTAGTAATCTTTGTTTGCAATTACAGACGTCAGGTCAGACGTTCTGTAGTTCTTGACCAAGTTTGCACGCACTGCAGCAGGGATTTTGGCCCACTCCTCCATACAGATCTTCTCCAGGCTATCGCTGGGCAGTATCGACCTTCAGCTTCCTTCAAAGATTTTCTTGATTTTCAGAAAGTTTTAGACTCTGTCTCTCACAGCTGAAGTGTACCTACAAAAATGACAGACCTCTCCATTCTTTGTAGAAAACTTATCAAATACTTCTTTTCTCCACGGTATGTCATATATACACAGTGCTACACCACCATTAGGTTTACAGTTTTAGCAATGTCTTAATTGGTCACTTGCATGTCATATGAACATCCCAGAGTAAACACATCATTAGAAACTTGCCTGTCTTGATTGAATTTTAAGACCTTCCAGATGCAGTTTATCACTGATTCAACCACAAACATACACCAACCCAACCAAGGGCTATGGTCTGCCTTAGCAATCTGAAAGTCCTTTCAAGAACACGGACTGCTTTTGCGATGGATTTGATTATTTAATGCATGGACTTCTTTCATGACAAGCATTACCCTATATCAAGCAGAATCCGTTTAAGTACAGTGAACTAATTGACATGATCAAGGAACCGATTCCACATGGCTGTACAGCTGTACCCCCTCTAAATTCGGTCTGCCCCAGTAGAATCAGTAGACTAGAATTGCCCCTGGTTCACACTACCCGTAATGTATCCGTTCTCAGCATTCACTCCATCATATTTTGAAATCTTCATAAGGGTTAGGATCTTTTTATAGCCTTTAATGATCACGAAAGAAGTCAGCAACACCAAATATTTAACTTGACGAATAATAGCCAAAAGAAAAAAACTAATAAATGTTAATATTCAAAAATATAATACATTTTGGCTAAAAAGGTAACCCTGGGTGCAGTGGGAGTTCAACAGGATAACACATGAAACTTTCAGTGGAAACCGATAAGACCCACAAGAAACAGAAATGACGGGTGAGCCCTGGTCACCAGCGTGAGACTCGCCGTGAAGTCAAACAGCTTTGCACAGCGTGGGTGCAGGCGGGGCGAATATATAGCAGGTGTCCCTGATGAACCTGACGCAAACGACCTCACAGTCCACAGGCGTGACAACAAGGCTTATATAAGACGGAATAACTGAAAGAAATCATTATATCGACCACCAATATATCGTGAATCGCTACTAATACAGCTGTAAAAGTTTTGTGCCTGTCAAATACCAGTATTAAATCATATTTGGCAAGTGTTTATTTTAAACCCTGAGTCACATACATATAGCCACATGGATAAAATATGCGTACGCGTGAGCAAACGGCTAATTCATATGCACATAGTAAAATACGCACACAGGTTTAGCAGCTGTCTCCAGGTAACACAAGATCACTGAAGCATTCAAATGCAAACCTTCAGACTGATCACTAGAGCTTAAACAAGCCCACCACATACCCACTGAAAGAGACATTAACACCTTTGCAGGAGGAACATCCATATTTCATAGGTTTATACAGGAAGAACCAATACCTCATTTCCTAATTGAGTTTAGCACCACACGGAGGATCCATATTAAAAAAGAGAGGTCAGCGTCAGCGTTCACACCTGTGCTAATGCACATTATGCACAAGCCATTTCTGCTAACTGTATCACGTGGCTTATTTAAATGTGGTGTTGCAGATCCTTCCTTCACAGTACAAAGACAGCCACACTTCAGCCTGGTCATTCACACTTATATTATAAAGCCCAAATATTTCCATTTCCCTAAGTGATTAGCACGTTACAGTGATTAGAAACCATGTGTCTTTCATTGACTAACAGGCTGCATGGGAATTGGCTAGCTCTCATGGCATCATCCATTTGTTCTTTAAGATTCATGGTGCTTTAGCCAGTCAGCTTAAATATGTATTTATATATTTTCATTTCTTCCCCAGTACCGATGAGCAGTGTTCAACAATGAAGCCTTTTTATAGCTGGTTTTACAACAAAGCATCGTCTCAAAGCTTTACAACTGCACTGCTCACAAAAATTAGGGGATACTTAATTATGAGATATTTCATTTTGAAGTCTCTCTTAATTTTTAGGAGCTGTATATCTACTCCCACAGCCCTAAATGAGTGGTAGCCTAGCCCTTAAGGCCTGTGGTAGCCTAGTGGTTAAGGTACTGGACTCTGGACCAGAAGATCCAGGGTTCAAATCCCACCTCTGCCAAGCTGCCACAGTTGGGTCCTTGAGCAGAGTCCTTTACCCACAATTGCTTAAAAATGTAAGACTTAACTGTAAGTCGCTCTGGATAAGCTGGAAATGCTGGAAATGTAAATGAGCAAGCTTACAGAATACGAAACCTTGGGAGGATCAAAACTAAAAAAAGTGACCCTGCAACCTTCATTGGCGTAGTTGATACAGTATCTCACAACACGCTTAGCTACGCTGTTGTAGCTAATTTATTTGATCTTTTCATGGGACAACGCTGAAGATATGATACTTTTATGCAATGTCCGTCTGCAACTTATCAACGAAAAATAACTCTATCAACGAATGGTTGCTTCAGGTGTGAATGGGACGCAGGTGTGTTAAATTTGGTCTTATCCCTCTCACGTTCTCTCATACCGGTCAGTGGAAGTTCAACATGGCAACTCATGGCATAGAACTCTGGGGATCTGAATAATTATTGCCCTACATGAAGATGGTCTAGGCTATAATAAGATTGGCAACACTATGAAAGTGAGCTGCAGAATGGTGGCTACTCAGAACAGGTCTTGCCCTGGTCAACCAAAGAGGTTTATTGCACGTGCTCAGCCTCTTATCTGGAGGTTGGCTTTTGAAAATAGACATATGAGTGCTGCCAGCATGGCTAGATTAAATGGGGTGGGGGGTTAGCCTGTCAGTGCTTCAACTATACGCCACACATTATCAAATTGGTCACCCCAGAAGGAAGCCTCTGCTAAAAATGATGCATTAGAAAGCCCAAACCAGTTTGCTGAAGGCAAACAGACTAAAGAGAAGCATTCATGTCCTGTGATCTGATGAGACCAAGATAAACTTATCCGGTTCAGATGGTGTCAAGCATGTGTGGCGGCAACCAGGTGAGAAATACAAAGTCAAATGTGTCTTTCCAACAGTCAAGCATGGTGGTGGGAATGTCATGATTTGGGGCTGTATGAGTGCAGCCGGCTGTGAGGAGCTACAGATCAATCAGGGAACCATGAACGCCAACAAGTACTGTGACACAGCGAAGCAGAACATGACCCTATCTCTTCAGAACCTGGGCTATAGCTTTATATTCTCTATTTATTTTACACTTCATAAGATTGTAGTCTGTTTAGTTTATCACGGGCCATTTTATTTCAATTTTTTGAAAATACGTTTTTTTTATTTCGCTTCCGTGCATTTGAATAATTTCTATAGAATTGTTAATTGGGTCATTTAATTTAAGTGTTACATATATAATCTAGGCTGCCCAAGGAGTTCAGGTCCTTTTTTGAGTCTTGGTCCTCCCAAAGCTTCCACAGTAAAAAGTGCCATAGAACTCAGTTTGACAGCTGATAATAAGTGCTATAAAGTAAATAAAAAACTAGTAAAACTTGCAGACATGTGAGGTCAGTACTTATATGATGTATGGTTGAGCATTAATGTGAAATCTGAAATCTTTTTTACATTACATACATAAACTGTAGTACAATATTTGAAAGCAACACTGTTGCTGATGACTGGCACTGATTTTCTATATATAAAACTATTAAATGTGCTTTATTTTGACACTTTAATAGCAGTTCACTGAACCAGTGAACCTTTTCTTTAAAACATTATTATTATTATTATTATTATTATTAATGACTTGCTTGTCTGGCTTAGTGGGTAGCACCGCTGTCTCACAGCAAGAAGGTCCTGGGTTCAATCCCAGGTTGGAGTGGCCTGGGTCCTTTCTGTGTTTCCACGTGTCTGCGTGGGTTTACTCCGGGTACTCCGGTTTCCTCCGACAGTCCAAAGACATACGTGTTGGGTTAATTGGTGTCTCTACAGTAAACCTTGGTGTGTGTCCAGGGTTGTTCCTGCCCCTTGCGCCCAGAGTTTCCAGGTTGGCCCGCGACCCCATGTGGATTAAGCGGAAGATAATTGATGGATGGGTGGATGGATGGGTGGATGGATGGACTTGCTTGTCTGTTGTGATCAGTTCAATTTGGTTACTACATGTGCAAAAGCCATAAACGCTGCTGTTGACCCTGTGTGCCTGTAAATACATGAACAGATGCTAAAAATATTCATCAGGCCTGTAGCAGTAGCACCTAACCTATGCCAGACAGTAGGAGTGAGCCAGAGCTCAGCTGCTTAATGACAGTGTGAAGAAACAAGCGGCTCAATCTGTTAAGCCGCTCTGACGGCAACACTCAGCTGCTTCACGCTTTCGCTGTGGGAACCGTCGATGTGTTCTCAGCAACAGCTTGCCATCATACACATGGTCATGAAGCGGGTGGGAGTCTGTCACGGTACACAGAGTGGTGCTTTGACAAACATGATCCAACACAATGGAACCCATCTAAAGAGAAGCTACACTGGCGCTGATTCACTTCTTCAACGCAGTAACAATGCAGCCTTAACTCACCCCACATTAGTTATTACATTTACATTTACGGCATTTAGCAGACGCTCTTATCCAGAGCGACTTACAATTATTACAGATTTACAATCTGTGGGTTAAGGGTCTTGCTCAAGGACCCAACTGTGGCACAGGTGGGATTTGAACCCTGCACCTTCTGTTCCAAAGTCCAGTGCCTTAACCACTAGGCTACCACAGTCCCATTATTAATGTCCTTTAGATGCTTACCAGATCTTATAGTCACAGTGTAAGGTAAATATAAAGGGTATAAAGAAAATGCATGCAAATGATAAATAAATGCGTCTCAGATACCTCTGAAAACAGCGGAACGTTACCATTTGCACAGCATCTGAAGCCTGAACTGTTGTACACATACTAAACCTTTAGTAATTTATGGAAATTCACAATAATTATAAAAAAAATCAGTAATGTATGGTTATGAATCTGTGTAGGGGAAAGCTGCACACATGCATGGTATGATAGACCTGATACGGTTGTTTGATGGAAGGCAAAAATGCACTTACAGTATTAGACAGCATAACAACATGGAAGATCGGCCAGATGAAACAGAGATTCAAATGAATGTGAACAAGTTTATATAATTATAGGTTTTGTAAAGTATATACAGGTAATGAGGGATACACAAAGCACTACTACTTGCAATAGGGCAGGCACATACTGTACACTAACAAACAGCATGTAAACAAATCATAAAAACACATTTCAACAGAAATGGGTGAAACCTGAAAACAATAGTATTACATTTTCACACAACTCAAATTAAAACAGAAATAGGAATATCATCACAGTCTCTACACAAAAAGTCTCTAAAGGCAGAGTTAACTGTCTAATGAGCGCAAGACAGTTAAGGTAGTTACACACATACACACACACACAAGCACACATACGACAGACTTTAGCATTTTTACTCCTGCCTCTGCTCGTGGATCTGCAGCACGATTGATTGGTTGTTGAGGTGACCAGCATTTTATAGCCACAACATCCAAAGTTAAAAGACAGATTTTGATTTCCTTTTAAAATTAAAAGAAAACAAACAGATGTTGATCGGACGGGTATTGCACAGCACATACCCGTACTGGATTTCGCTGCAGCAATCCTTCATGTTCTTTTTGCATTACAGATGTTGTTCTTATGGAAGGAAAAAGGCAAAGTGAAAATTCACAGCTGAAAGAGAAAGAGAGAATTCATGGCCAGGGTAACTGCTGCCATAATTGCACCATCAATCACCCTCCTCCCTGGCTCAGATAAAGACACTGCTATGCGATAGGAAACAGAACGAGGAAGCATAAACTCTGTTTCTTTACACCATTTCCTAACTCCTTGTCAGCACATTAGGAATGGTCATGGACTCTAAACATGTTTAATTACCTGTTACAATTCAGGCAATTATAATTAGCCGTTCCTTCAAGTATCTATTTATTTCATAGGCGCAGTGATAGGTTTTGAATACTTTTAAAATGAGATATTTTAATCTCATGGTACATGATATAGTGACAATAAAAGCGTTCAATTCTAACCGATATATTTCAGTCTATAAAATGCAACAGACCTCCCATTTAGACTGCAAATTGACCATGCTATGTCAATTACATTCCAAGATTTGCGATCAACACCTTGTAAAAATGATCTCAAGCATTTTTTCATGCAGGATAAAAATTATTACTGTTAATTATTAAACTTTCAGATATGTTGGTTCAGACTTACATTTATGGTATTTAGCAGACGCCCTTACCCAGAGAGGGAGTTACAACTCATATAGTCTTACAATCCAAGCAATTTGTGGGTCAAGGACCCAACTATGGCAACTTGGCAGAGGTGGGATTTGAACCCTAGACCTTCTGGTCCAGAGTCCAGTACCTTAACCACTAGGCTACCATTGCCCCCTGACTTGTAACTGGTCTTGGTCCTCCCTTTCTTCCTTATAGGGTGTTTTTTTGTCTTTCCACTATCACTGTAGGTTTGCCCAGTTTGGGACTTAAATCTTAAAAGCTGTTTTAAAACAATGCTCCATTGTAAAATGCACTACATCAATACATTTGACAAGTTGACTCAAGTACCACTCACCCTAAATCGACGGACCCTAAAGCGTGAGTTTACCCACAGGGCACAGACATGCATTAGATTAACTGGTTACACCAAATTGTCCCAATCTGATTATGTATTTATAGTTTCGATATGATCTTGTTTCTGTTGTTAAATGTGAGGGGCTTTGGCAAAAGCAGGGGCTTTTCAATATCAATACCTTTTCAAAAGTGAGACCTCTGCAGTTTTTTTGTAGAAATCTCACTTTTGAAAACACACAGATGCTTCGACCTCAGCCGGCCACAGCTCAACAGCTGCCCAGGAGAGAAGCGCCTGATATATTAAAGTGAAAGTTAATTTCCCCCCCTCCAATCATTTAATGAACAAAGAAGACACAACTTTCGCTTCCCCAAAATTTGATTTATATTCTGATTAAATTGTTGCTTTCAAACCATGTTTTTGAGAAGTATTTGTTCAGAAGAAAAGTCAAAAAACGATGAAAAGCACAGAAAATTGACCCAGTTCACCATTTGTTTTGAAGTCCCCTGTTTTACTCCCATTAGAGAAGCACTAAAAGCCCCTCCCCTCCCCTCCATCATCTACTGTATTTAAATAATGTAAGTTACGAATGAATCAATCAATTGTGTGATGGTATGCAAATATCTGAAGTTTAAGAAGTCATAACATGGTCAATTTCTATTAGATTCTTAAAAGTATTTCAGTATTGTAAAGCTCACAGTCTCTAGTTTTTAGATCAAACATTAAGTCCATTTTGAATCTTTGTGACAAGAGCCTGTTTTTGGCAGAACCCCTCACAAATAGCCATTGATGCTGAAAGTGACTTTAAATAAACCAAACAAACTCACATGCTGGAGGCTTACGCTGGAGACCAAGCTCTAATTGATGCAAAAACCTCTCTGCTTTGAGGTGTTCATAAAAGGTTCATACAACATTTATGATGCAATTAAAAGCTGAAATATTGCCATCAAGCCAAACACGAACTTGGAAGGTAAAATCTGATGCTTTCTTAATCAAAAAAGTAAAGGTACTCTTTGATTTACAAGTAAATAGAGTTTTTATTCTATTTTATTGCATTCTATTTACAAATAAAATGACTTAAGAAAATCTAATGGAGTTAATGTATCACATTATTACCCACCTCCAGCTATAACAATCTACTCAGATCCTGTCAGCTACTGCCCTCCCCTATTTTCTGTTCTGTCAGTTTTTAAATCAGCATTTTCACACAGGCTATGCTGCCAGACTGGCCACATTTAGCCTCAGCTAAGATCCAAAGTCACACATCTGTCTCTGAATTAAGACAGGGAGATAACGGATTACCTATATAAAGGAAACTTAAACCCTCAGTGAGATTTATGAAAGTATTTGACATAATAAACATTTTTCATTTTGGTGATCTGTATGATTTTCTGCTGTTAAATGAACCTCGTAAGCCTGTATTTACTCATATTTGGCAGGTGGATAAGTGTTCATTTTAAGCCCTGATGCACAGACATATAGCCACATGGATAAAATATGTGCACATAACTCATGCTGAAGACTCGAATCCGACTCGAAACTCGATCAGAACAAGCATGAAGTGACGCCAGAACCTCTCTGCTCTGAAGTGTTCATAAAACATTTCACACATCATCAATGTGGCAACTTAAAGCTAATTTGTAGCCATTTAGTGATTCGTATTACATTGATGTGAATATTTATACAGTTTTGTCATTTCTGTCCTCTGACACAGCAACTAAATCAGACAGAATAAATTCAGTAAAGGCTGTGTTTAAAGCAAAGGGTCAAGTGAACCCTTCAAGGAATGAAGAAAGGGGTAACAAAACAGGTATATTAAATGAAACTGCTGACAAAAAAGTAGGGGATATTTCTTTAGGCGATATTTCATTTTGAACTATCGCCTATTTTTTGTGAGCAGTATATTATATAAATATTGCTTTCATGAATTAAGTCGAATTGCATAACTAATCAAACAAAACCCTTCATTAAAATGACTTCCATCAACATTCCTGAGTGCCCCTTCCGATAACATTTTGGATACCGGAAGGAGTGTCTAACTCCTTCTCAGCATACTGAAGAAGGTGCTACATATTTCTCATTCCAAAATAAACATACAAATCTATGAATCTTTGATATGTGATCAAATGATGACTTATAATTCAGCAAGGACTATTAAAAACTCTTTGCTGTGTGGATTCTTTTTGAACGTGCTACACAGAAAATAGGAAAAAGCCACAATCCACAATTATTGTGTCAAAAGTCAAAAGCCAATGTGTGGGTTAAGTGGTTAACTAGCACAGAGCTTGGATAGAGTATGTTATAGCTGGCACAGCTGCTAATTTAGCATTAGCTATTATGCTAGTTAATTAGCCGCAGGCAGCGGAGGTACGCAAGCTCTTTACTTAAGTAAAAGTACTACTAATCTGATAAATACTCAAGTCAAACTTCATAGCACTTCATAAAACATCTTTTACATATTCAAGTACATATCAAAGTACCTGCTTCTAGATGTGGCCTACTTAAAGTTCAAAAGTAATAGAATCTTTTAAAAGCCTTTCTAACTGAATTTTATTTCCCAAACAAGCCTTACATTTGGAACTATTTCTTGTCCTTGCGTCTGCCAAACCTAGATTCATGCATCGGACTGCTAAATGGCAAAATTAAAAACGACTCTACAGATATCATTTCCGCTTCTCCACAGTCCATTGGTGATGTGCTTTTTTAAACTACTGCAGACCAAATGCCTGGTATTCTGATCTAAGAGCATGAACAATATGCAAATGCAATTGGAACTGTAAGTGAATAGTTGAGAGTGAACGCTTCAGTGGTGTGACTTCACAGGTGATCTGTCAGTGCTGCTGGGCATAACCACTTCACAATAACAACACTACTTAACAGCTTAAGGCAGACATTTGGCACACTCATCAGAATCCTAGCACACACTGAACGTCACCGAGCTCTTTACAGTGACGTGTTCTTCTGTTAATGCCTGTCTCTAGAAAAAGTAAAGTTCATCTAAAGCATCAAGTAAAGTATCACTGATATTTAAAGTGAATGTGCCAGACATACAGTAATATGCTAAAGTCTTATGCCACTATTAGATTTGTTTTAGCAATTGTATAATGATCATTGTATTAGCGATTGACTCAAAAATTCTTAACTTGAATTCATCACTCCATTATATTCTTTTCCACAGATCTTCATGTCAAATTCTAGCACATCATAGTCATTTTATCTTGTTCCACAAGCTTCTTTGAGCTGTAGAAGGGTCTTCAACTTCGAGACAAGGTCACACTAAGTATTTGCCACAGTATCCTACAGAAGCTGGTTTTCAGATTTTTAAAAATAGGTTACTATTGTTCTTGTCTGGTTGTATTATAATACAGAGAAAATTGTATCTTTAAGCTAATGGTGGCCTAAGAGTTTTGCTATACTAAGTACTATATATTTGGCCATATATTATACATTGACTATTAAAAATAAAGCATTGTCTTGACCTGTACAGTAGCTGTTACAAACGAACATGAAATGGTGAACAATAATACAGAACCAATAGGATGTTAATGCAGGACACAACAAATTAGGAATATATAAATCTGTCAAAAGTGCTATTGCCTGCATGGTGCTTTCTATTTATTAGCGCAATACATTTTTAGATGTAATTTACAATTCATATGGCTTTATACTACAATGTCTCAGAGTGCAAATAACAAAAGCATGATTAAATAGATCTATAATCGTTGCAGGTCTGCAGCAATACAACTGCGCTGCTAATAAAGAAAGCTGCACCAAGCTGGGCCGGTCCCAAAAGCAGCAGGTCCCTTCACACCCAGCTACCCACACACACACATGCAAACTGTATGGTTTGTGCTTTGGTGGTTGGCTCTGTCGAATCTTTTATTCGACGAAGAGAAGGGCCGCAGAGACCGCAATCACACATACCACCGTTCCACATGGGAGCATCTGCAGTACTGTCACAACAGATGGATTAAGAAAGGCAAAACAAAAACATAATGAATAGTTATTTGGCTTTTGGGGCTTTTTTTGTAACAGCTCTAGAGGTGCACTTTACAAGAACGGATTCCTCTTGATCACTATTATTTGTGTCTGAAATGCCTACAGGTGCTGGTGATAAGCTGAATGGTAAGCACATCCAGTCAGACAGATTACATTCCCAAACACTATTTCCTTCTTTTTTTTCCTCCTTGGAGGCTTCACTTCTGTTTCTCCACAAAAATCAGTAAATCAAATCCTTTGTGTTTCTGGGTGTATAACTGGATGTATCTCTGTAAAAAAGAATGTGACAATGGAGTTTGTTCTCACATAAATAATCTACTTATTGACAAAAATAGTTATAGCAAAAGTATAAATAGTAAAAATAGATGTGGTCTGATTGGACACTGGTTGTTGTTAAAAGAGGGAGTAAATCTGCTTCCTGCGCTGCCCTATAAAAAGGCTACCAGACTCTGTTTTTGGGTAGAGTACCTCTCGGTGAGAGAACACTGACTGCTAGATATACCTAAAAATCTTGAAAAACAACACTTAATTGGTAAATCATCTCATAAAGATTGAAATAAAGACCACTGGAAAAGGGTAGGGTGTGGTGAATCCGAGTTTTTTTGGTCCAATCATCAACAATATATATTTTGCTAAAACAGCGCTAAATAACATGAGATCTTCATGAGATATTCAGCACTTTTAGAATAAAATAAGCTGTATGCTAATGATTTTGCCCAACTTTAATGTAAGTGTTTTAAGCA
This sequence comes from Parotocinclus haroldoi, assembly GCA_034779995.1. Lineage (NCBI taxonomy): Eukaryota > Metazoa > Chordata > Actinopteri > Siluriformes > Loricariidae > Parotocinclus > Parotocinclus haroldoi. Next base: position 1,838 of record JAUZST010056842.1, on the reverse strand, counting down.
TGTTTACGGTACGCTATGCACTATGACACTCTCCTGTGCTCGATTTGGACCTGGGCTGTGAGTCATGTAGTTGAAGTGATGAGTGCTGGGAAATGTAGTGAGGAAAAGCCGTGCTCGTGGTCGTGTACAGTATTAAGCATGTTTAAGGAACACTTTGCTATGATATACACAATAAATATGAAACTCCTTGAATTTGCATTCAATATAACTTGTGATGGATTCATCTGAATGTATCCCAGCTGTAATTTGAGGGCTACCTGTACTGGATAACAGGTTAATGCTAGCTAAATAGCTAGTTTCACTAACCTGAGCTTCTTACAGATAAGGTTTGATTTGCTTTAGGAATGGTGAGGGGTCTTACAGTTGCCCTGCTACATTGACTGCCGTAAGTTCAGCTCTGAGCTCTTACACTTGGGAGCCTCTATTGGGGCAGAACACAGTGATATACAGACTCAGGATCAAGGATTCAGGGTCGACTCAGGGACTCAGGGTCCGATTCAGGACCATGATTGCAAGGCCACCAACCTTGCAACATGGGCATCACTAAGGTCTTGGTACAGTAGTTTTGATCACCCATATCCCATGGACACAGGAACATGACAATACACCACTTTGAAACGTGAATCAACCCTCACCTCGCTAATGGGATGTGATCCAGTGTATTCACAGGGTTAAGCCACCCTGAGCTATAAAAACACAATTTAATTCACAATATAAAGTTTAACAATACGTGGTACGCCATTAACACCCAGATGACACTGTTAGGAGTGGAACATTTAGCATGAACAGTCTGGCTTCCAAAAATAGTGCTTATTACCATGAAGCTGTTCTTCATGGAAGGAGTTCAGTGAGGCGAGGTGCAGAGCGCTAATTGTCATTTTCATTAAACATAGCTGTTCAATTTGAGCCTTTGAGGGTATGCAACGTCCCCAACGTGCGTGCAGTGTAATATTTTGTTACTTTACAGATAACAGCCACAATTAGTCCAGATTGTGACTTTCATTCCAAAACAATGCTCAAATAAAGAAAAAATGTTCAGCTAAAAGTGCCAAGTATTAGTTTATTTAAAAACTGGTCGTATTTAATAAGTTTGTGAATGTACCTGGCCAGGCAAAGTGCACTGTGACACCTACCTAAACTCCTGACCACTGAGACGTCACTAATATTTATAAGTACATTGTGTCTGGTGTACATGCATAATTTAAGATAATGTTCGGTCTGATAAATAACTTTACATCAGCTGTATCCTCACAGCACATCCCGATCACTCTTTAGGGTGAAAGCGATTGATGGCTCTCCTTGATCAGATCAATCTGAAAAGTTTTACACCACTCTCATTGACGATAGTGAGAATCGTGAATAATACAAATAACCACCATTTTCTATCTGTAATTACTCTTCCGTTCAAGAAACGCACTGTGTATTTAATCATCAATATGAACTAAATTATTTAAAGAAAAATAGCTTTTTACCAATGTTTAATGATTTTAGCAGTTTGGGTTTGAGTCCTGCTGGTGGACAGTGGCCAAATGTTTTGGGGTTTGTCATAAAACATTTTAATGAAATTTAGACTAATGCATTAAGTTTTCAGTGCTCACTTGGCCAAAGGTGTCATCCAGTAGGCCATCAATGCTGTACTGGGTTTGAATCCTGACAGCAAAGAAATAAAAAAAAAAATCAAACTTTTCCATTACAGCTTTTATGACAAAGACAATGATAAAATGTAAATGTAAAATACAGTTAAGTATAATACAAGTAGGTGTATGCACACACACACACACACACACACACACACACACACACACACACACACACACACACACACACACACACACACA
>JAUZST010056831.1:0-23865 GCA_034779995.1 Parotocinclus haroldoi | reverse complement strand
ACCCTCAAATATTCCCTTTGAATTCCAGGTTGTGAGGTAACAAAATGTGAAAAATGTAAAGGGGGGTGAATACTTTCACAAGGCACTGTATATATATATTACCAATATACACACATTCACAAATTCATCCACTCACTCACTCACTCACTCATCTGTTTATCATCTATGTTTCTTTTCTCCCTCTCGTCCTGTTATCAGTTGCCCCATTTTTAGCCCATCATACCTTCCTCCCTCCCTCCCCATTGTCTCACTTTGCCTGTGGATTTCACTCCTTTCCAGATGCAGAAGAAGCAGATGACCCAGACGCCGAGCAGACATAGCGCCAGATCCCACTTCAGTTCGCCAACCTCGTCGATGCCCGGCGACAGACTCAGGACGTTACGTCTAAGGAACACAGAGAATTAAAGGGTGGATGTTTTGTTTTGGAGCGAAAGAATTCAAAGGAAAAAAAATCAAATACAATTTTTCAACAATACAATTTTTCAAACCAACTAAACTACCCGGGCTGCTCGGAAGTAAAAGTAAACATCTGGAGAAAACGTTCAGAAATCTGAACTGAGTTTGCAACCAGAAGGTCGAGTGGTGCAGTCAGAGGTACCAGCATTACATTCAGGGAGCCCTTGCACATCTGCTTCTGCGTTAGGCTTTTACTTTTTACTTTAAAGCATGCTGATTACGCTAGCTCGGTTGTGTCCAAAATTAGGGTGTATATTTGCACAGCGGCACCAAATCTTTCACAATGTAATTGGTGACAGTATTTGTTATAAGCTGCCATTCGTTGCTCCTCTTGTCATAAGGCACCTTTTTTTGCAGAAAGATCACGCAATGTGAAAAAGTATGCCCATATACTGAGTGCCACCTATAGGCCATTCTTAGTATTACTTGTTGATCAAAATAAAATTGGTAGCCTATATCTTTATACATTTACTTATTTGGCACCTTTGACATCACAAAGAGCAATTCAATTCGAGCAATTTTACATTTTATTGTCCACTCCAAACTGAAATGCAATTTCTACCCTTAGTAATGTTCTAGTCTGCTGTCCTGGGAACTTGGGTTTGCATCACATGCAGACACAGCTGACCGTGTCTGAGAGGGGTAAGGCCAGTCTGAGGATCATAACCCAGTGATGCAACCTAGTGATGATCATTAATTTCCAGCATTTTAGCAGACGCCCTTATCCAGAGCGATTTACAACTCATACAGTCTTACAATTCAAGCAACTTGAATTGTAATTAACTTAAGGGTCTTGCTCAAGCCCAACTGTGGCAAATTGGCAGAGATTTGAACCCCGGACCTTCTGGTCCAGAGTCCAGTGCCTTAACCGCTAGGCTATCACACAGTCCTAGCACTCAGTAGTTAATGGACTGGCATCCCATCCAGGGACCAAGACAAAACATTAATACGTGTATACTCACTCCCAGAACTCAGTCACAGGTGAAGTGAAGTTGGTGGTGTTGACTGACAGCCAGAGGGTTTTGTTCTTGCGTATGGTGTCTTCTATACAGTTGGGGGTGTTCCAGCTGTGACGGCAGCGTGCCCAAGGTAACTCCCTCTGAAAGCACTGCAGCAGGTAATACAGACCCCATGCCAGGATCACGATGTAGTAGATGTTCAGCAGGGAAACAATCACGATGGAGGCGTAGCCAATTCCTAAGAAAATGCACACGTAGAGTGAAAAGGATTTTCCAATCCCTTAAAACAACACGATACACTGACCGGCCACTTTATTTGGTATTAACCTTGTTTCTACAATTACGGTCTGTTTGATCAGTTCGTTACCAGGTAGATATACTTTGTAGGTTCACAATTACAGATTGTAGTCCAGCTGTTTCTCTAAACACTTTGTTTGTCCCCCTTACTCCGTTCTCTAATGGTCAGGAACCCACAGGTCCACCAGAGTGCAAGTACTATGTGGGTAGTCGTTCATTATCAGCACTGCAGTGACACTGATGTGTTTTTTTTTAGTGTGTTTTGTGCTTCTACAAGTGGATCATCACAGCTTGTAAACAAGATACTGTAACTGTAGACCTAAAAATGGACAATGAGTGTAGGAACAAGCTGGTGTACATAGTAATGTGTCCGACAAGGGTTGAATTACAAGTCACTTAAGTCTAGCATCTGCAGCTGAGCACCGTACAAATACAAAGTCTTATTTATAGACTGATCAGTATCATACAGATTATCACAAGCATGAAACGGGCCATCCATAATGAGCTCTTGTGTACAGCCCTGTAACAACTGCACAAACAAAAACCCATCCGCCAGCTAGCCCACATCGCAGAGAAAAAAATTAAGCTTCAGTTGTCATTTCACATGTACATTAAACTACATAAAGGCTGTCACGGATATTGTTGGTTTGACCTCCGATTACATCACAGCCACAGGAGCCCAAGACAGCTTAAATGGTCCTGCTCTCTAGATGGAAAGAATGGCCTAGTTTCCACTTCCCTCTGTCGACTAGTGTGTCACTAGGCAATTACTGACATCTTTTTATATATGAGCAGCAGTTAGAACAGATACCAAGGCTGGTTTTATGTATTTCAGAGTAAGCATCGTGGACTGGTGGAGTTTCACCACACGCAACAAAACTGAACATTCCAGATATTTACAGTCACACAGCAGGTTTTGTTCATCATACGAGACATAAGAGAAGTGTCATCTTTAGAACAGTGTGAACAATAAAAAAAAACTCATTGAATATTTTCAGTTCCAATTTCTGCCACTTTCATACATGGTATTGAAATCTGATACACATCTGACATGCAGCAATGCGAAGAACCTACAAAGTTTCTAAACTACTATGTGACTGTGGTAATGTCCAGTCAACACGCATTTTGGACAGCGTCCTGTTTCAGAGAACGTAATTTTACACACCTATACATTGAAGCCCAGTGTAATTTAACAGGGACAAACATGGTATTAGGCCAATGATGCAACAACAATGGACCACAGGCAGTGCTGGACTGAAAGTGTCACATGTTGGTTGTGGCTATTGGGAGTCTCTGTCTGTTCACACTAGTTTATCTGGATTTAATTTAAATTTTAAATCCAACATTACTTTGACAGTACTTGTTGGAAGTTCACTTTGGAATTCCGGCCTTTAAAGGTGCAGGGATCCCCCCACACTAGTCCTGGAGATCCTGCCATCTCGAACATATCTGACTTGCTTTATCAGCTGTCTTTGAGCGGTATGTTTGGAGTGGGAAAAATGTCAGTCTGATGGATGATGACTGATGCATTGAGCTAGGTATGTTTGAGACTGACATTGATTTGTAGGTCAGAGTTTGAGGGCACTGACTTGTCTATAATCTGATTGGCGATGTATAGTGTACCAAATCCTCACAGGGGCATTCCATAAGCAGATTCCAGAGCTGTTAATAACACTGTTAATAACAGCTGCAGCTTTTATTTTCAGCAAGAGAGTGTGTGCCCTTCGATGAATTGCTTGAAAATTCTTAATATTTCTGCACAAATGTGACTTCACCTCATCACCTGATTTTCACACCAGCCCTAAAAGGGAACCCAAATAAACAAAATACAAAAATCTATGTGAGTGGCAAAAATGTGTGCTTTTTGAGTGCAAATTTTGCTTTCAGTATCTGGTGTGGCATTTTTGTTTAGCAAAAACTGTGACTAAATGTTTCTGTTGATCTGTCCACATTGGATAAATTTTAGCCCATTCCTCCGTATAAATTACCGGTATGTGATGTTTGCGTTTTCCTCACATAAGCTGATTCCAAAACATTCCCATGGCCTTTCTAGTAGGATGAATTGTGTGATTAGAGTCCTTATTATTTATTATATAATATAATATAATATAATATAATATAATATAATATAATATAATTAATTTAAAATACGTTGTTTAATCAAGTCAGATTTATTTCTATTGTTCTAGATTATTTTTTTTTCTAGATTATATTTTTAAGGCCAATACCAAATTAAGCAAACCTATAGTGACAGTGGCAAGGAAACCCCCTAAAAAGCCCCTAAAAGGGACCCAACTTCCTTGGGTGTCTTATATGTTATATGTAAGAATTCAACAAAGTTATCTCAGCCATCCTGTCCCTGATACAGCAAAACAGGCCCAAACCATGACACTACCACCAGCATTTTTCATAGTTATGGTTCTTATGCTGTTCCTTAGGAACTTGTTATTCTGATTCTCACTCTGATGCTGCAGTGATTTCCATTCTTCAGAAATAATGCTTCTTATTTACACGTTCAGTGCTCTCCTAATGGTGGACTCATGGACATTCTCCTTGGACACTGGTTGACCACTCCTAGGGAGGATAAGAATGGTCTTGCATTTTCTCCATTCCTACACAATCTGTCTGATTGTGGATTGGTGGAATCCAAACTATTTAAAGGTGGTTATGTAACACACAACTGAATGTCAACTCATTGTTTGAAAATACCTGACTTGAATTTCGAGTTCAAATTGTAATATTGAATAAGTATCCTTCACAAATAAATGGCCAAGTAATAATATTTTACTTTCAGTTGTTTAACTGAGTTCTATTTATTTAGACTGCTCACAAAAATGAGGGGATATTTCAAAATGAATATGAAGTGATCAACAAAAGAAGCAAAATGAAAGAAAAAGCAAAATGTAAAGCAAATGTAAAGCAAATGTAAAGGGACTGTGGTAGCTTAGCGGTTAAGGTACTGGACCAGGAGGTCCAGGGTTCAAATCCCACCTCTGCCAAGCTGCCACATTTGGGTCCTTGAGCAAGGCCCTTAACACACAATTTCTTGAATTGTAAACCTGTATTAATTGTAAGTCGCTTTGGATAAGGGCATCTGCTAAATGCTGGAAATGTAAATGTAAAGTCAAAAAAGTTGTTTGATTACACAAATGAGATGCAAAATCAACCATGGTGATTGAATAGTAAGTGATATATACATGGAGGTGAACAGAAGCATGTTAAACTAGACCAAAGTGCCCCCATATTGACTGTTCAGTAGGGTGTATGGTTAACCAAGAGTGATAAAACACACTGATAGTGATGGGGCATGAACCGGATCAGATTATCCAGCAGTTCTTGTAGGATCCCCCCCCCCATTTTTGTGAGCAGTAAATCGGTTGGCATTTTAACCCATGTTTGTCCAAGCACCAGTGTATCGACCTGTAAATGCGTTTGGACAGTATTTTGAGACCAAGGTCAGCCAACTGGGCAGTAGGCCTTGCAATAGCAGAACGTGTGTTTGTCCATGTGTGTGTATTTATGTGGGTAAATATAAATGTGTTCAGCTGCTTTAATCTTCCGTGACACTGGTGGAGCAAACGGTATGTTCAGTTTAGAAATAAATCATGAATGAACTGAACTCAGAATTGAACAAAGCACATTATACGGCCTGTTTAAGTGTAAATAGTGGTCAGGCGGACGTGAAATCTCTCATGCACGTACACTTGGGTCCACGTTCAGTGTGTATATGCATGTAGGTGATGCGGGCACAGGCAAAGAAAAGCAGCTGTAGGCTATCGTTAAGATCGAAGAGGATTCTTCCATTCATTATCATTTTAGTAATCCTCCCACTTCCTCTCCATTTCACTCTCAATCTGATGACATCCCATCATCAACTGTATCTTAGTCATCACTGGCTGTGGTTGCCATGGTAACAGATTCCAAAGCAAAATCACAGCAGATAGAACAACAGCAGAAAAATGCTACGGCAATACACCTTTGTGGTTGTGCATCAAAGTTATACATCACATATACACTGCCAGGCACGGTGGAACAACACCGTAGCAACCCGGGTTCAAATTCTACATGCCTTCTGGAAGGGTCAGGCACCATAGAGAGATGTGGCAGGCAGTCAATGAAAAAGGGAAGGCCAGATAGGAGATCATTCACTGGTGCTGCAACAGTGACCCCTGCTTTTCCAGGGAAACATCCAGTTCAAGAAGTGTTGTCTTCCCAGTACATTTCAAACATGCCCAATGGGATTCAGGTCTGGAGAACGTAAAGGCCAGTTCGATTCCTGCCTCCTGAAGTATGTAGATAATATGAGCACAGGTTCTTACATTATCGTCCTTGAAAGAAAGTTGTTTGAAACTGCTCCAGTATAGGGTACCACTATAGAGTGCAGAACCTTATCTTGATTACTGACAGCAGTCAGCGATCCATTTCTGGTGATGTGGAGCTCGGTACGATCACCAATGCTGATCCCAGCCCAAACCATGATTCCACCAGCACTAAATGAGTTCTTTTCTCTCATGAAACGTGGATTCCCCAATGTTCCTCGTTCATGATCAGGACACGATGATTGTCAGGCTGCAACCTAAACCGACTCATCAGAGAAGAGGACAGTCGACCACTCATCACAGGTCCAATGATGATGTTCATCAGTCCACCTTCTATGGTGGTTCTATGGTGTTTGGCAGATACAATTCATACCATTGTTTGCTGGACATGCAGTCCAATACGATGGAGCCGATTTCTTATGGTATGGGTGCATATCCATCATTCAGTGGCAGCAAGAAACTGTCTCTGCAGCTCTGCATTGCTGCACCTGCACCTTCTTGTCAATAAGGGCAAGTAGCGGCCATCTCTTGCTGTTATGGCAGATAGGCAACCCTGCCCTAGTCTTCTTCATATTGTTCCAGTCTCTTGAAAGCGATTCCACAGTTTTTGCGATGTTCCATGTACTGTTGCCACTGCTGTCTGAGCAGCTTCAAGATGTCCTGATACTCTCCAAGCTTCACATTCAGACAAATTGTGCTGCAGAGGCATTGCAAGTGTTTGGAAATTGCAGGATGTTCACGTTCAGTATCAGGGAACGTTCAGATACTCCAGCACTTTCAGCCTTTTATATAGTGTATTTGCACCAATTACATTGTCATTTGCCTTACAGAACAACTTTCTTGGATTTGTCCTTTGCTTTTCTAATGTTCTTGTTCAATAAAAAAAACACCTCACCTAGGCTGCCCAAGGAGGTTTGGTCCCTTTTTTAAACCAAATTTCTTTGTTATAACATATAGAAAGTTTTTCCTTGCCATTGTCGCACTATATAAACATACGTGGCTTTATAATAGAAACTTGTATGTATGTACATACAGTATGAATGTATGTTTTTGCGTGTGTGACACAACACTAAAGAGCACTGAGAGGTAATTCTAAAGAGAGAACAGCATCAGCCACTGCTGCCTAGTAACCAAAACTGCACCAATAACACAACTCACACTGCAACCCAAAAACAGGTCAAGGCAAAAAAAAAAAACAGGCAAACATCATAACAACAACACTGACCTCTGACCTCTTAACTATCTTTTTATTTCTTTTTAACCATCTTCAGCATATTAGGTTCATTGTCATTTAAATATTAGCATAGTCTATGAAACAGTCACTCCCCATTTCACTGTACATTTGTACCTGCTACTAATAAATCTATCTGTATCTGTATCTGACCTCCTTGTTGTTCATCTGACCGGACCAAGTGAATAACTCAACAGATCAAAAGAGCTTACCTGGTACTTACCCAGCTTGAATTCGTTGTACAACAGCTATTAATAATACAGGAAATTAATTCTGATTTCTACTGAGATTAGGATTTTACAGCTGACCTATTTTCAATATGTGGTGTCATACTGGGTCAAACAGCATCATAAATCTCATGCATCATTCAGCTGTGCCTGAGCTGTACAGTTACACAATGCCTCCATTTTGAAATATCTTTCCTGTGAATCATTTGCAGTCTCTCTCACCAGTGAAGATGGGGCAGAGTTTCTCCCAGCAGGTGATCCCTCCTTCAGATGTGAACTGGCCCAGTGCTACCTCGAGGAAAAACACGGGAAGTCCTCCACCAAACAGGAAAATGAAATAGGGGATGAGAAACGCACCTGTAAGAGAGAGACGGATGTCAACTGGAGGGCGAGCTGGACTTCTGTTGCCATTCAAATTTCGTTATATTTTAAAAGCTTATTCACATGAGTGGAATGACTGAACATTTGGAAGATCTGACAATGGAGTAGGCGCCTGTTAAATAGGGTGTGAAGGTTGCATGAAATGCATGAAACCTTGGGTGGGAATGGCATTAAGACATGGAAGATGGGGTGGGAATGGCAACAATATTGGAAATTGAAAATTGGTTTGGAATTATTATAAGACATGAAAGATGTAGTAACAATGGTAGGGCGTGTTGAATAAGGTGAAAGTGGTGATAGGACCAAGAAGATGTGAATGAGAATTTTATCTTGAGCACTGTTAGGACCTGAACAGTGCAGTAGAAAATGAGTAAGAAAATGGAAACTGGTGTGAGAAAGATGTTAGGACAAGAAGCCATAAAGGGATAGGACATGGGAGATGTGGAATGTGGTAGTCACCTACAAAATATGGAGTGAAAGATGTTGTGGGAATGGGGTTATTACCTATAAAATACAGTGTAAAGGCTTAAAGACCTGAAACGTGTTGGGAATGATGCTAAGACATGGGAGATTTGTTGGGAATGGTACTCTGTGGTGTAAGACATAGTATAAGTGTCACTTATAAAAACGGTGTAAGGGACTCAACATAGGACATAGTACTAGAGACTTAAAATCTTAAAGCCAAAGTCTGTTTCCGAGTTCAAGTCTCAGAGACTAAAGACAAATTCAAGCTGCAAGTTTTTTGACTTTGTCCAGTGGCAAGTAACCAAACCCTAAACTAGAGTTCACACCGCTGGTGTTAGGACACAAAATGTGGTATGAAATTGTACTAGGGCCTTGATAATAAGATGGGATGAAACTGTTGTTTGGACCAGGGAAATGTGGTGAGAAGGGGGTTTGGTAGATGTAGTGGAAACTGTGTTAGGATCTGGCAGATAAGGTGGAAATAATGTTATTGACTGGCTTTTATCGTTATGTTATTTAATGGTTTTAGGACTTGGATGACAAGGTGGAATGGTAATTGAACCTTTGAGTTGAGGCCTGGTGGAGGTCACTTGGTTGGACAGTTTTGGTAGGATGAGGACAGATTTTCATCCTGTAGCACATTTCTAGTCTATGTGCTTATTATTAAAGGGTTATCAAGCTACTATAGCTTTAAAATAGTGGTCTAGGACAAGTACCTAATTGTTAGGAGACCTACCTCGCGCTCCCGTGCGGGCCACCGTCCTCACCGACTGCCGTTACAGAGCAATCGGTGAGCCGGTTTATATGCGGCACCTAATTGACGGCGTGATGACGAAGACCTGAGGCTCTCGTTATTTAAGCACCAGCCTCAGTGCTGCTCGGCTTTACACTCAGCTCGCACTGCAAGACAGCGATTTAGAGACTGGCCCATTTATCACGCTTAATCGGTGACATCCTGGGGCTTCTAGTGCAGACAGATGTGCAGGAGGGAAACCCTCGAGGTAACCTAGCCTGTTAGGGACGTATCAGGGTTCCCCGAGGCTCTGCCTCTCGTCCGCACTCGAGCAAATGCTCCACCCCTGGGGCTTTGGGGCCGTTTAGCCTCCCTCGATTTGGGACATGGCCCAACGCCACTTCTTCCCATGCTGTTAGTGCGCACAAGCTCACACTTGCTTCCCCAATGACGAGATTTCCCCTTTCGTGACATCGCCTGGTCTTGTGTTTCCCTTTTTATTTTATGTACTTTGGGAAGCCTTTTGCTCCACCTTTTGTGTTACCCCTCATCCTTTTGACGTCGTGCATCCCCCCCATCCCGCATCTTTGGGTCCATCCTCCAGTCCAGTAACAATAATTATGGAAGAGTAAGATATTTTAGCAGTCAGATGATAAGGTAAAAAGTGGACTAGGCTGCATTAACTATTTACGAAAACAGTTTTTCTGCTCAGTCACCCTTTCCATTTGCATATGATACGGGAACATGAACCTGTGTTTTCTAACTGTTAAATGTTACATAGTAACGGCAAACACATCACATCTTTACACACTGACCTCCGCCATTCTTGTAGCAGAGGTATGGGAAACGCCAGACGTTACCCAAACCTACAAATCCACCAGCTACGGAAAGCAGGAAGTCCAATTTGCTGGCCCACTTCTCCCTCTGTTGTGGTTTGCCCTCTGCCTCATCCTCGGGTCGCGTGCCAGGACTCTTACCCGGCGAAGGCTTTAGTGTGTCCTTATGGAAGTCTTTCAGACACTGTAACTTCTCTTTCTGTGCCATACTGCGGAGAGAGAAAACAAAAGTCAAGCTGGGATCACACGGCTGTAAGACTGTACATTAGCACAAGTGCTAAAAGTCTTTTAAACCCTGTTCCACTTTATCCACTCACAGACCATATGAACACGATTTCTAAATTTTTACAATCTTAACACTTTTATATTCTTTCATATCTAAAGCTACAGCTCATCTTATCCATTAGCGCTTTCTTAGCGCATCATAACCTTTTGTTAGTCTTTAATCTCGTGTAACCCTTTCATTTGGTTTGGTTAAGCCTCTGCAATATGCTAGCAAATCACCTGCCATTGTTAGTCCTTAACCTTTTGTTATGCTTTTTTAAAATCCGTTAGCCTCAGCTCATCTTAACCCTTTGTTAAGTTTTAGCCAATCATTAGCTTTTGTTAGCCCTGAGCCCCTGAGCACTTTGCTAGCACATCAACAGCCTAGATTTTAACCTCTTTTCAGCCTTTCAGAAGCCTTTAGCCACTTGTTCACCTTTAGCATGTCTTTAATAACCCATTAGGTAAGTTTTATTAGTCCATAACTGCCTGATATACTTACAGAATTCATTGTTACCCTTTAGCCCATCTTTTAGCCGTTGGCTCCTTGCCCTGATCATTTCAATAGCATTTGTTAGGCCTTAACCTCCTTTTAGGCTTTCATTAGGCCTTACCCGCTTGTCAGAATTTAACTAGCCCTGGTCTTAACCTTCAGTAGTTTGCCAGCAAAGGGTGTGCAGTGACTGTTGACTCACCCTGTACAATTAAGCCTAATTAGCAGATAAGGACTGAGTGAGTAAGGGAATTAATTCAATCACAGCTTATGTGTGACTTATGTGTGACTAATTTTTTTAAATAATTTATCATGGAATGTGAAAACGTTGTGGTTGTTCAATGTTATGAAGCTCAATATGCACAGAAATGTCAGAAATATGAACTTGCCAGGATTTACTTATATAATCATCTTCATATTTCCTGACCTCTGCTACAGTCCATACAAAGTCAATAGAAATATAGTGCAGAGACTATGTTCAATATAACGAAGCCTATACAGTAGAGAGAAAAAAAGGATTATAGAGCATGAATAGTGAAAGAGAGAAGAGGTAAAGAGTTGAGAAAAGATAACATGAAGACAGGAGGGATAATCAGAACGTTCAATCATTGCTTTATTCAGACCCACAGGGTGCAAGGTGAGAAGCAACCCTAGGCAAGGCACCAAACTGTTACAGGGCACACACTCTCACTCACTCACAACGTAAGAAGATTTTCTTAAGATAATGTTTACGATTAACTTTAAACATTTCACATTTTTCTCAAGAATTGCATTTAAGATACCTCATATGAAGGTCTTAGTGTTTGTCTTAAGAACCTTCTTTTTCCTTTAAAAAAAAGCTTAGCTTGAGAAACTTTAAACTATTTCTCATGTTGGCTCTGTTGAATACAGCTCACAATATAGACAACACGAGACACATTTTTAATTTGAATTCAGCGTTATTACAGAAATTTTGTTTAATCCACTCAGAGGACACCAAAATGGGGGAAAAACATCCAGCCAAGTAAAAAATAAAAATAGGGAACATTAAAAAATATTGGCTTCATTTACAATAACTAAACTGTTTAAATTTGGTCAATTTCAATTCAACTCTGAATCTTAAAGTCAAGTGTAAGGTTATTGTAAGTTTAGGGAACTAAATGTCTTTTAAAAAAACTGCTTCTAATTCTTAGAACTGTTTTTTTTAAGAAAAAAAGGTAAGATGAGGAAAAGATCACTCTGAAGAAGATGTAAAGAATAATGTTTCTTAACTTTTTAAGTTAAGTTGCTTGAGTTAGGAAAATACAAATTTAGGAAATGAAGAAATTTTGTGCACCCAGATTTCTAAATTTCTAGCTTGCATGCAGATTAAATAGATAAACAGATAAATGGTCTGCGTTTAAAAGTTTGTTATGATTCAGGATTACCGGAGCGCTTTTTATTTCTGAGGAACATCACATAAACAGTCTGCGTGTGATTATAATAACAAGAGCCTGGGGAGCTCTCCACCCAACCACGTCTGAATTCTGAGGGAAAGCTCTTTTTGTTTGGGGTGTCAACATGGGCGTGGCCATTACAGTTTGTTAAACAGAGAATAACTTGTAAGACGTTATTGATAAGGATGTTCATGTTTTCAGAGATTAATTACATTAGCGTTAATGGTTGTTTATTGTATATTGTAGCTTTAAAAAACAGCAAAAACAGCTAGATAACAAAGACAGTAGAGAACATTGTGGTGAATTTGGTGAACAAAGACCCTGCTTATTAGATTTGCACTTCAGGTCAATCTAAAGAAATAGTGCCATGACTGTGACATGGTGCTTAGAGCCAGAAAAAGCGGGTTTGATTATTTCTACTTTCTAACTGATGATCTTCTGGGATTTTTACACATAACAGTTAGAGCTTTAGAGAAGACAAATACTGTACAGTGGCGGTGAGCATGCATGATGTGAAACCTTGAGACAAATAGGCTACATCTAAGTGATTTGCGATTATACATTATCGCCTTTTGTCCTTGCCAGAGACTTGGAAGTATAGCCAGGAGAGGGTTCGAGTCACAGGGCACAGCTGAGGGGTTGCTGTTCCCAGAGGATTAACCCACCGTCTGGCCACTCCTCCCTAAGACACAACTAATTATGTGTGAGAAGTCTGAGCCTGTCAACAGACACCATTGGGATTCAAACCTGTCTCTGCCATAGTGGCCTAGTAAAATACAGCAACCAAGGGCACACTCTAAACACACAGCACTGTGCAAAAGTGTTTGGTCATTAATAGATTAAAGTCAAATTAAACTTATTTATAATGGAGTACAAAATATTATAATATGTTAAAAGGTCAATTTCAAATTGAGCAAGCCTACGGCCTAGGGCTAGTGGAAAGGAAAAACTCCCTGAATGTAGAAGGAAGAATCCTTGGGAAGACCAAGACTCAAAAAGGGACCCGACCTCCTAGGGTGTCCCAGATGGTAATTGAAGTAGTTAAATTAATAGTAAAATTAAGTAAATAATACAATTTTAATTAAATATGTTTAGATTATATGTGCCATTGTTTTAGCAACTGTATAGTGACCATATATAATGATTTCACTGTTTGTTATTAGAATACAACCAGATAATATAAGGTATAAGTCAAGTAAAAAAAATCTGAAAAAACAGCTTCTTTTAGGCTACAGTGGCAAGTATTTAGTGTAACCTCCCCTTACACTTGAGCTGTAGCAGAATCTGGTTAATTCATCTGTATGCCAAGTTAATCATTCAACAGTCTGAAGAAGCTTGATCAGGAATGGAAGAAACAATTTTTTAGAAGAGGCACAGGGTGAAAGGCCAAGATGTGCTAAAACTCACAAAGTTTGAAATGAAGATCAGTGGAAAAGAGGATTATGGAGCGGATCCATGTTTGAACGGTTTAGGCCAAATTATCGACGATATGTTATATATGGCCATTATACCATTCATAAAACAACACACCTAATGATGGCCTAAGACTTTAGCACAGTAATGTATAAGCAATAAAACTGAACTGTAAAATAATCAAATTCAGCCTCTTGATTGACCGTCTATCATTTTTGGGGAATCATTTATATTAAATAGGAAAATATGACATAAAGCCTCTAACCTTCACACTGTAAAACATGGTTGAATCTATTCACAAGGGCCATATCTGAAACTCAAAATGGATATAATGGGAATTTCTGTAGAAACTAATGTGATTTTGCTTGCATAATTAGCCTAGCAACGCTAATCTGACCACAGTTTTAGATGTTCCAGCTCAGTAGTGCATTATCATGAACATGTAAAAGCAGACCACAGTTTACTAATGGAGTTTATTACATTAGGAGTAAGATTGTTTCTGCTTTTTATTGAGGTTGCGCATGATAACAGTGAATTAGCCATAGGAGGCAAGAGTAGAAGCGGAGAAAATCCCAGCGTCAACGGAACACCAAAGCACCGAGTCTGGTGGTTATCCAGAGAAAATCCCAAAAGAATTTCCTTTTTTGAAAAGCAATCCACCCTGGGCTCAGAGAGGTCATGACAACAGAAACATAAGCAGCTAGACAGCATGCTGTTCATGGGACAGCACAATCCTTTGACACTAGTGAACAAAAGGGGCAGAGACTTACTCAGCGAGGGTGACCTGGTGCTGGCTGATGATCGGCATATCGGACTGCTCTAAACTGTGTCAGGGCGAGGGGCAAAACGACAAGGCTGGGGATGGGCAACACGTAATCCGAGGCAGAAAAAATACAAGGCAGCTGTGAGGAATTCAGTCAAATCAGGAGGGAAGGACAGCATAATCCACGAAGCCAGCAAAGATGGTATGAAACATGGCAGTTGTGCATAGCATCATATGAAACACAATATAAGACATAAGGAAAAACATTATGGTCTGCAGGCATCCTTGAATTTGTCCCTTAGCCCCATTAGCATTTAAACATATTAGGTACGATAGCTCGATGTACGGCATTTCAGCTTTATGATATAAACATAAACACACATTCAGCAGAAACTGTATTCCGTTCTCTGATTCTGAATTGATCATTTTCCCAGGCAAGTAATTTTCTTCCGCGCTCTGATGAGGAAGTCGGCAGTGCGTGATGTCGTGAGAGTGATGCGCACTGAACATCGTAGTGAGGAAAAACCATGATTTTTTTCGCTTTCATTACATCATTCAACAGGTTACATGATATATTTAATACTTTATGCTTATTATAATCTTATACATGTTAATGCCATTGTCATAGTTTAATGTAAGTGTTTTAATAATGTACACTACAATACTCTCCTGCACTCGACAGGTAAGTAGAGAGTGATGAGCGCTGGGAAATGCAAAGGCTACTATTAGGTTTACAATAAATTCTGCTTTTTTGGATTTGTCGTAATGTATATCCATCGCAAATCAGGGACTAACTGTACTTTTCAAAGCTGAGAAAATTTAAATGGACGAAATGTTACTGAAAAAACTAAATACACTTAAAAATAAAAACCAAAAAAACATGCTAGGAACTGGCGGCACCGACCGGACCAGCATAATCCTCACATGAGCAGCACACTCGACACTTTTATGTTTATTGTCCTGTTTTCTCCCATGGTGTTCTTATTGCATAATGGTTGCTGTTTGTCTGAGAAATGACCTTCATCAACTTTTCATAGCGCAGTATTGAGTGTAAGTTTAGCACAGTTTAGCATTTTGACGCTTTGTATGGAGTTGTGTTCACCCTATAACTCAAATTTTCCCCTAGTGTGAAATGTCAGGCATGTCCACCCAAATCAATAAAAAACTAATGGCTTTTAACAATTCACTACCAAATATCAACAAGCGCACACACACACACAGGTAAGCACTGTGTGAACAAATGAACCTAATGGCCATGATAACCATGATGTAGTTGTACTTATGATTCTTGTCCTTGATTCTTGATTCTTTGTACTTTTTGAACAAAAATATCAAGGATTTTTACCTTGAAAAGCGTTTTCTCATGGATTACTTTCACTCAAGTCACTTTTCACAAGTATGACTTTTACTGGGTATAAATATAGTGATAGTGATTCCCAATCTTTTTTCCCTATTTTCTGCTAAAAATACAAATTTTAAATGGGGTGTAAATTACAATCTCCATTCCTGTAGATATCGCTATACAGTGTTGTGACTCAATTCGTCCACTGAGTTGATGGTGATGATGAACTAAGATTACATACCGTACCGTACCGTAGCTGTTTTTCAGATATTCAGATATGTGAAATATCGCAACATAGATCTAGATAGATCTATCGCCGTATGATCGTATTGCGATAGAATCGTCACCTTTGTATTGTGATATTTATTGTAATGTAGTCCTTTCCAATACCCACCCATAAGTACTCGAGTCACTGTATTGCCTGACTGTAAAGTTAAAGGTTACTTTGAAAATTTTAGCTCTAACATACCCGATGGTGAAATTTCAGTATCTATCAAAGTAATTAGAACCATCTTCAAATGCAAGGACACTGAGGTCATCTAGTCAAGGGATATTAATATTTCCAAGGACTAACCAAAATAAATGTGAATGAATTTTCTCTATGTGCGCCTTAGCTTTGGAACAGTTTAACCTGGAACACACTTTTTTTTTTTTTTTTACTTTTTCAGCCTTTAGCAGACATTTAGAGCGACTTAAAACTTGAGCTTGACAACTAACCTTGTGATTATGAGTCCAGAGCTAAACCACTAAGGCACACGCTTGTGATCTGTAAAAAAAAACAAACCCCTGTCTTTGCTTGACCTTTAATCAGTCAAGGTTGTAAACTATTAGCAGTGCAACATATCAATTGTTTTATGGCCTCGCTTTGGCAAAGTGCTCTGCATCTATTGTGGCAATAGCTTGTCTTCAAAGGACATTGTTAAAAGGCATTACGCAAGAGCTTGGTTAAAACTTTGTTGTCTGGCATTATTAAATCCGTCAGTGCTATCAAGTCTGTACTTTTAACTGATCATTAGAATGACGACCCAACAGAAGCTATCTTCTGGAGGAGTCTTCCACCTACTGCCCTAATTCTTCAGGATGAGTTCATTTGGTGATTTGGCTGAATCATTTGGGTGAACAAACTAAAGTAAAGTTGTGAACGGCTTTGAAATTGAACTACGGCATTCTAAAGAAACACACAAAAAGGGTTTTTTTTTTAACTTAAGCACACACAACAAACAATGTTTTTTATTAAGCAGAACAACAGAGCGCACACACCTACATACATGCTGTAGTACACGTGAGTAATGAGGTACAGAGGTAAAAAGCCTGACACAGTATGAAATTTTCCACTATCCAAAACAAGGTACAGAGTCACAGAGCAGGGTTCAACATTATTTTTAACGTAACTCTCACATAAGGTGCTTTCATACCGGAGGAATTTTTTCATAGTTCTAAGAACTGGGGTCTGTTGTAGCATATTCTCACCATAGAAGATTATCAGATTTAATTGGTTTTAAATAAATCTTTCAATCTCTGCTTGTCCATGTCAGAGGAGACTCAAACCTGTATGGTGATGCCTTATTTTAAGAACTTCTATATTTTGCACCATTCAGACACAGACTGATGTCCTGTGACCGACCTGTTTGCCCCGAGACTCTGACCAAGCAAGGTGGGGTTAAAATGTGGACGAAATGCCTGTGAATTCGTTTGTATGTTCAGACTGAAACTATTAAGCTCCTTATCCTTAACCCTGGCCTAATACGTTGAACATGTCTCAATTGGCGGGCCGGGCGATTCGGATGAATCATTTAAACGAACCGAGTGGACTGAACCGAGTCTTTGATAAGAATCTCATTTCTTAAGTAACCAGGTGTTACCGGGGCGATTGGTTGGAACTAGGCTGATATAGCCTGCAGTACTGATAGCAACGAAAAGCATCACGATTGGGATGTAACAGTGAATCGAGTCCCGCGTGCAAATAAGACGCTCCCCTCGGTTACCATGGTTACCTTATCTGTGGCACAGTCGGGCGCTTCTCTGTCTATATTGGCGCGATCCGAATGTCTCCTTATTCCCTACAGAAGCCCACTACATAGGGGATATAACAATACATTGCCCATCCATGGTAGTGACCTGGTGATGAAACGTGGAAGCATTTGGGAAACGGCTTTTACCGGAGACCAGACACGCGGGTGGGAGTCCAAACACAAAAGAGGAAATTTGTACTGAAGCAGTAACGAGGAGCACAATCTAATTTGCCGTGGAAATCCGCGCAGGTCTATCAGCACAGTCACGCACATCCTTCCCTTAAATGTTTCCTCATCCGATCCCTCCGGAGACGCAACCTCGCACCAGCAGCGCGCATCAAACGTGCTAATCAGATTCCTGCCACGAACCCACTTTATCATCTAATGATGAGCCGGTGCTTATAGAAGCAGAGAACGTGCAACCTTTTCCCACACGCACTTGATCAAAACATCATCCGAAAAGATCAAACAAATGATACGATACAGCACGAGCCGTAACAAAAGCCTTTGATAAAGCATCGCAAGACATCAAAAGCATCACTTCAAAGAAATAGACAAAACAGAGATGTTCACTAATGAAAAAAAAACTTTAGACATAAACTGACAGATTTATGATATGTTAAGCATAATAAAGTTAACCAGGATGCCCTTAAAATGAAATGAAATAATAAATAGCCTATATACACATTTACCTATAGATTACGGGATGGAGCTTACCTGTGAACGAGATTTATTGCTTGACCTGGTCTCGTGCTCCGTTTCTTTGTGCGAAGTGTTAGTGTTCGGCAAGGCAACAACAAATAATCTTCACTCCCTCCCTCTCCGACCTCCCATTTTATATGGGTAATATCTGAGAGAGAGTGGAAAAACACCAGACTCTTCATGCAACAGGAGTGTGTTTCTTAAAGAGACATACACTCACGCGCTCGCGCACGCATGCACACACGTACACACACATTATGCACTATATGATCAGAAAATCTAGACACGTGTTGACATCCACGGTCCCAAAATCGTGTACTGTGTCAATCCAGTAGTAACACATTCCTCCGTTTTTCACTGTGTATGCAGTGTAACACAATCTTAAAATCTCATACTGTAGGGCACATACTGTGAAGGCACCTTCCAATGAGACATCAAGTTTTACAGTTATGTCCCACATAATGCCTGTTAGCCGAGGTCTTTGGTCAGATAATTATATAATTATATCGAGTTATTAACCTACTGATATGTTATCTTGCCAGTCACATTAGCTTCTCTAGTACATCAGTTATAATGAAACACATAACAGTGCATCCTCTGGTGGAGAATGTTTTATTAAACACAAAGTTTTATTAAACATGTGGCATCATCATGAGCAAACTGAATGCTGGGCAACTTTTACTCCTTATAAGCATCAAAATGATGAACCTCAGGTGAAGTGAATTATGTGCACTGGATAAGGGGACAGTTACAAGCATATCCTGTTTTTACAATGCAACACAATTTCTTCTTCCAGACTCCTACAGTTGCTGTACTTTTCTCGGTTCCTTGCTCTCTTTTGAAATACCTTCTAGCATTGTAATTACACTAGGAAAAATGTTACGAAAAAAACTGCAACCCTGTACAATGGACATACGAGAGACAATAAGAAATAAAGAAAGACAAACAGTACTTCTGCAAACATCTTAGGACACCATTTGATTGGATATACAATTGTTTTAGCAATGGTCAAAAAAATCTTCTATAAGATATAGTGCCACGTATTTAATATGTTACACTTGAGCAATAGAAGCATCTTGCAGCTTCATCATGATGCCAAGCTATCCCTTATACATTACAAGGAAGCTGGACCCGGAATGGACTTTTTTTTGGAAGGATAGCAGTCAGGAAATCACTTTTGAGAAAGGAAACAGGGTGAAGAGGCTAAGATATAAGTGATTTTGGGGTCCAGTCATTAACAATGTGCATGTTTCTTCTTTCTTAGTAGTAGCATTTCCCTGAGAAGAACCTTTCCTGGAAACACTAGACATGACCTCCCTCATTCTCATATACTGTAGGGGTAATTTAGAGTGGACAATCCATGTACTGGTATTATTTTGGGAGGTGGGCATTAACCCCGTATCCTAAATAAAAATGGCCATTTATGAGAAGCAATAGCTGCTAACTATTATACTGGTAAAACCATTGGGGTAATAATGGAAATATACTGAACCTGTAGATTGAACCATGCAGATTCATTGGTCCCTGTTGGTTCTGTTCCACAGTCCAGTACACTGACCACTGAGTCACAAAGAATACTGCAGTGCCTGTAAATATCATTCATTCATTATCTTCCACTTAATCCACACGGCGTTGTGGGCCAGCCAGTGCCCACCCGGCAACTCTGGGTGCAAGGGCAGAAACAACCCTAGATGGGGCACCAATCCCTTATAGGGCAAGCACACACACACACACACACACACACACACACACACACAGTCACACATTAAGGGTCACTTTTAGAGACACCAATTAACCTAACACACATGTATTTGGACTGTGGGAGGAAACCGTAGTACCCGGAGTAAAGCCACGCAGACACTCGGGAAGACATGCAGACTCCACACAGAAGCTTGAAGAAGATTAAACCTGGGACTTTCTTGCTGTGAGGCAGCGGTGCTACCCACCTGTAAATATTTGTTACAAAAACAAATCAACAAACAGTACTCCACCACTTGTGGTTGGGCACTGTGTAGATGCAAACGGGAAATTCTGAGCAAGAGAAGGCCAGACCAGTCCTTCTGACTGATTGACGTGTTGGAAGAGTCTTCTGTTCATCTGGGCACGTTCATTTGCCATATAATTCAACTACCCGGCAGTGAGTAAAAAAATTCAATGGCCATGAGAGAATGGGGGCACTTGCTCATGCAGAGGTTTGCAAGTGGCAGGCACAGCGTCAAGAGACTGAAATATCCAAATTGGAACCAAAGCAAAATGTAAAATTAGACGTTACTGATTCCTCACGCAGCAGACAGTAGCAGGAGGTGCTATTTCAGTCGAACTGTCACTCACATTATTTGAATGAGGATACAAAAACACCACACTAGGAATCAGGAAATGTACATGAGTCCCTTAAAGGCAGGATGAATCACGGTCCAAGTGCACAAGCTTGCTGTGAATCAGAATTTAGGCAACAGCAGAAGTAAGAGAATGAGCTAGAGAAGGTTGGTGTGAAAAAGAAAAAGATTATAAAGTGGAGATAACAGGGTGGAGAAAGAGCTACAGAAGCTCACTGTGGCTTTGTGTGCACCAGAAATAAGAGTATGGGACGGAGATCGAGCTGAACAAGCTCAGTATAAATCAGAAATTAGTTTTAGATGAAGAATAAGTGGCAGAATCCCAGTATGACTCAGAAACAGAATGTATTAGATGCAAAATGAGCTGCAAAAGCTTGATGTAAATCTGAAATAAGAATGAGATGGAGAGGTTGCTGCATACGCCTACTGTAGACCATAAATGAGAGAACGATGGAGAAGGAGCTGCAGGAGCTTGGTGTAAATGACAAAAAACAATCTAAAATGGAGAAGGTGCTGCAAAAGCTCAAAGTAAATCAGATAGAAAAGCATACGATGGAAAAGGAGTTTAGTATGAATTAATATCAAGATCTCCATAAACAATTATATAATGACAGCTTAGTGTGAACAGAAGTAAGAGCATGAGATGAAGAATGAGCTGCAGAACCCCAATTTGAATCAGAAGTGTTAGTGTTAGATGGAGAATGAGCTTCGGAATCTTGATGTAAACCAGAAACAAGAACATAAGATGGAAAAGCGGCTGCGTATGCTTACTGTGAACCATAAATGAAAGCCTACGTTGCAATAATTTAGTGTTAATTGAAGGCAAGACCTACAGGACCTCAGTATGAACCAGAAACAATATTATAAGGTGCAGAAACTCGCTTTCAAACAATAACCAAACAAACGAGATGGAGCAGGAACTACAGAAGCTTAGTTTAGACCAGAAACAGTATTATATTATGGAGGAGGAGTTACAGAAACTCAGAAAGAAACAAAAATAAGACAAAAATGGAGAAGGACCTAGAACAGTAAGTGTGAAACAGAAGAATAAAGTGGAGATCAGAAGCTGGACAAGGTGCAGTAAAAGCACAATGAGAACCGGAAATAAGAATATAGACGTGCGAAAGCTTAGTGTGAACCAAAGCTGCATTAACTTGAATTTGAAACAAAAGCATGACATGAAGAAGGAGCTACAAAAGTTCAGTACAAACCAGAAACAATATTATAAGGTGGAGAAGTAGCTGCATAAGCTCTGTTTGAACTATAAACAAGAGCTTGAGACGAAAAAGGAGTCGCCGAATCTCAGCATGACTCAGAATGCTGAATAAGATGAGGAAGGAGCCACAGAACATTGCTGACCTGGAAACCGAAGCATAGTCTGTTATCACAGGAGCATTTGATGAGACACAGTACTGGTTATTATTGGTGGGCACATTCAAGAATTCATTCATTTTCATACCCACTTAATCTAGCTCTGGATAACAGGGAGTCTGATTGGCAGCACAGGGCATGAAATAGGAACCAACCCTAGACAAACCAATCCATTGCAAGGCACATGCACTCATATAATACACACACTCACACTGTGGCACCTTAGACAGCCGATTACTTATGTGTATTTGGAAATTGGGAGGGAATGAGTGCCCAGAGGAAAACGCACACAATTTAGCAGTTAGAATTACTCTTACCCAGAGCGACTGATACAAGTAATTGCGGGTTACCCACAAGGACCCAGCAGTTGTAGGATCTGAACCCTGGACCTTCTTGGGCATAGATCAGTACCCTAATTACTGAGTCACCTCAGTCCAGATCCAAACTTCACAAAGGAAGAATCGGAGCCAGGTATTGAACCGGGAATCTTTGGAGCAGCGAAGTAACCACTGGCGGTAAAGGCTAAATGCATAGCCCAGTGCCCTTAAATGGCAGGAAATTATCCACATACGTAGTGTGTGAGACTGATATGTGCTCCAAGGTCCACCCTGACAGTCCAATTATGCCCATAGAATGCTCAGGGGGTTTGCTCATGCCGCAGTTACGCATCTTTACAGCACCAGTTTTTACGACAGCTTTTCTAATCACAGCTATCTTCACCACATATCTTTATTGTTCACATATATGTCATGATGCAGTCTGTTAGTGGAAGGTCAGTAACATTGTTGTTTATGAGATTACTGAACTGTTTATAGTAGTTCACACCCTTGTTTCAACAGCCTGAAGAGTCGTTTATATATTTAGTCGTTGTTTTTATAGCTACCCTTTTTAGGCTAGCATCCAGTTATTTTTATCTTAATTTATTAGACTTTACGGTGCCTATAGAAAATCATTACACCCATTTAAATTGACATATTTTTTGCCTTACAGCCTAAAAATAACAACCTGTTAAGAATATATTTGTCTTTATATGGACATGTGGAAAAGACAAGTGGAAAATACTTCAATGAACAAAGAGACAAACTGCCTAAAAAAATGTCTAGAATACTGCACCAGGGTGTGCAACAGCCAAAATTGCTACGCCACTACCACAGAAAACAGTGCCATCGGCCTGGCCAAGCACCACAACACAGTTGAAAGTGTGGATTGGCCCCACTGGCTGATCAATGTGATGGCAAATATGGTGAACAGACACAGCAAGCTCAGTCTGTTCTTACATGATTCTTAACTCTTACTGTAAAAGTCCACCGTCTGCAGTTAGAAAGGAAAGATCAGCTGCCATGAGTTGCCACTTCTTGGCCTATGGCTCTTCTCCTAAAAAGGGAGGTCATGGCCATGGTGGGAGATGTCAAAAGACTTGTGAATTAGTAGTATTTAGTAGTAAACACTTTACCCAGAGAATGGACAAACTTTATTTTAACACATATCGCGGTCATAGAAGGAAAATTCTTAAATCATCTATTAAACCTTTCATGACACTCAAAATTCAGGTGAGATACAAACCAAGCTATTTTAAAGAAATGAACAACACAAACACAAATGCAGTTAGGAGGAAACAAACTATGCAGCAGCATAAAAAACCTTGTCACAACTGTGAAGCATTATGGAGGATTGATTTATTGGTTCATTTGGTTTGCTTAGCATCGCTATCAGCATCATTGGCCATCTCAGCAAAACACTCAAGGTTATATCCACACACAAGGTTATGTCAGGACTAGTTATATACACACACACACACACACACACACACACACACACACACACACACACACACACACACACACACACAC
>JAUZST010056820.1:0-23866 GCA_034779995.1 Parotocinclus haroldoi | reverse complement strand
ACAGACAGAGAGAGAGAGACAGACAGAGAGAGAGAGACAGACAGAGAGAGAGAGACAGACAGAGAGAGAGAGACAGAGAGAGACAGAGACAGAGAGAGAGAGACAGAGACAGAGAGAGAGACCGAGACAGAGAGAGAGACCATTATGTACTTTCCAGTCTTAATACAGTTTTGAACTCCGATAGCTTAGCATTTACATGGCTGCTACTGCCTATTTGATCTAGACATGCATGTGTGCAACAGCCAAGGCGTAAGGGACTCATCTAGACAGCATCCATAGGCTTCTGGTTATTAATCATGAAGACATTTACAGTATTCTCCTGGCACTAAACTGTTCCGCCTAGATTTAACTTTCATGTATAGAGGCGCAAGGACATGAACTCAAACCTGGCTGTTGATCTTATTTCAGACAAGACTGAAATGAGACTGAAAATGAAGCTTAGAATAAATAGATTCCATTGCCATTAAAAAATATCTGTCAATCAGAAGGCAGGAATTTGACCGGCTTATAAACAGGGAGCTGGCAGCAGAGTATATACTTTGTAGTTATACAAGTACAGACTTTAGTTGTTCTCACACTGATGTGGTGTCAAACATGTTGTTCTGGACCAGACACAGCAGTGCTGTTAAAGTTTCCAGACACGTGTCTCTGCTTAACTGAGAATAGTCCATCAACCAAACATATTGACCCATTAATGACCTACACCATTGGTGAAAGAATGGCGGGGCCAAACAGATGAGTTACTGCCTCTGAGCTACCTCTACAAGGTGGACCAACAAACTTGGTATGTCTAACAGAATGGTTAGTGAGTGACCGCGCGCGTATTCTAAAAACTCCAGCAGCACTGCTGTGCCACTCATACCAGCATGACAAACACTGACAAGCCCCCACCACGCCAGTGTCATTGCAGCACTGAAAATGATCCACCACCCACAATATACTTGCCAAGAGTCCTGACTATGAAACAATCGGTTGAAAAAGTAAGCTAAAGTATACAGAGTAACAGATGGGTTAAAAGGGGAGTGGAATGTCACCACTGTAACAGCAACCCTTACCCAGCCCTCCCACAAACCAGCATCCCGTTCAGGGAACTCATAAGCATGTGCCCAGAGTCCCTGTGACCCTGACCAGGACGAGCAGGGTTAAAACACAGAGCATAGTGTTGTTGATTTTCATCTAAATGCTAAAAATCACTAAATGCTAGTCTTAATGCTTAGTGTTTACAAGGCCACCGTTTTGTGTATTACAAGACCACAATGACAAATCTTTGACAAGTGTCATAGGACATTTTAAGTGGAACCTTTTTGTCTAGAATGTATACAAATAAAACACAAACAGGAAGACTGTGGCTAAATGGAATAAGGCTATACATAAACACAAACTAAATACACAAGGGTACCGTCTGCACCACTTTTCTGTGCCCCACAGAAAACTCGTTGTGGTAAAAAGTCAATTTATACTGCACTTTCACTACAGGCACTACATTACCCATAATTCCCCAGCATCTTTCCAAAAGCTTGAATGAGGGGTAAAAGCTTTCAGTCAGAGCCAGATTGTGTATGGAGTAACGGACATATGCAAATATTTTGTAAAGGACACAAGAAAGTCAGCCACTCTGCAGGCAGTGTCTTGATAGCTCGTAGCTATATGTTTTATTGACTAGCCGCTTACAATCGTATAACGTACCAAAAGTACATATTAGACCACTAAAGCAAATGCATTACGTTAGCATTTACAAAATTAATGCAATTCATTCATTTGTTCTTCATTTTTATCCATGCCAGAGTGACACCCATATTAGTGTTAAATCACTTCAACTATTTAAAGTTTAACAGGCTTATTTATTATGTACAGTTACGCTTGTGCAACCGAGTGAAAAGCAGGGGTGTTCAGCTGTGCCCCCTCTAAAGACCGTGTTCGTTCCATTACTACAGGTAGTCCAGAAAGGCCTGTGCTAACGCATATCATCTTGTAGGTTATCACAAAGTCGACCACCTAGCCATTTCCACCCAGCCCTAAACAAGCATAGACCTAATGCGACTGCTATTTGATTTGATTTCATTCCAGTGCAAAAGCTACGAAACAGGGCAACCTGCACCGCAATTCTGATCCAGGCCTCCCTTCCTTAGCATCATGGAGGGAATCAGTTTGACCTTGAAACCAACTGGAGGGAGGAAACAGAGGGAGGGTGGAGGGAGAGAGAATCATGGAGCTGAGGCATGGCATCAAGGAAAAACCCATCCTGAGCAAAAGGAGGGGGACTGCAGAGCTGGGAGGCTCGTGGTGCAGACAGGCTGTGCAATTATTTCTGACTGAAAAATATAAACGCAAAATGAAAGAGATGATGCTTCGTTTGCAGCAACCACAGTGCGAGCAACGCAAGAAACAAGCCCCATCCAACAAACCCTGGACTGGCAAGAAAAGCAACACACCCTCCATTTTGTGCTGCCCTCTACTGATTCAGGATCCCTGACATGTTTAAACACGATTCATAAATGATAGCCCAGTACGTTTGAGCGTCAACGTTTTGCGCAATTTACCTACAGCAGAACCTCATTTGCATAATTATGCAGGCAGTCCGTGACGTCACGGCGGGCCAGCGTTCGGAGCAGCGCTAGCGCAGTGTCTTATTTCAGCGGATTTGATTTCTTTATACCAAATTATCACAATCTGCCCGTAAAAGGTTTTTGTAAGGGATCCATAGCACAATGATCTTGTGCCATGAAGGACAACAACATGAAGGACGAAACATAGGACAGGATGAAGCCCCCTTTTCCTTCATACAGCCGCCATACCAACCAAACAAGCGACCAGCGTTTGCTCATTGATTGAAACAGTTTGGTATATGTTAACGTTAACCGAATTTCTAACCATACAGTCCATTCATTTGACAATCAGATTTTCTGGTTAGTGTTTAAATATCAGTCAGTCGTCCAGGACGTGCAAAGCATTTTACAGCAAGCAACACCTTTTTGAGATGTCTGTATCATAACCGCTGCATTTATTTGCAATCATGCAAATAAATACCGGCTCCAGAACAGCGTCTAAGGCGAGACTTCCTAATCGACAGCGCGTCGCGAAAAGCAGCAGATTAATAGCAGTCTTAATTGAATCTCCATGCTGAAGAGCTTTCTTACCCCAACTGCTCGCGGTGCGCCCCAGGAATTCCCCAGTCCGCGGGTTGTATAGAAAATCTTTCCAGCCTGACTCCTTCCCTTCAGGCTTCTCCTCCTTGTTTGCCATGGCGTGCTTAAGACTAGTTACTGGCAAAAGTGAAGCGGGGATTAAACGTGTTAAAAACAAAAGAATGCTGATATGAGCAGCGAGACAGCAGAGACGGCCTCCGACAGTGAAATGAGTGAGGGAGCTTGTGTGACTCTCCACAAGCGCAGCCGAGCGAGAGCCGAGCATGCGCACTGCGGCACACCAAATTCCGAGGCACTAGTCCTCTGCATCCGAGGAATAGCATCAATCTCAAGGATTCAGCGTTCAATCCATTGTGACAGCAGAGTAAAAACCTCACTCTGACACAAAGGCACATAGTTATAGTTTGCTAAAAGCAGCCATATCACTTAACCATCACGAACGTGATTATGTCACAAACGTGATTATGCAGGATTTACCTGAAGTTTTTATAGCTACTAATAAAATGGCTGCTTCATGCCTACCTTGATTCATAAACATCGCTTTTGACAAAGGTACATTGTCTCCAGCTTTAGAGGTTTTACCCTTAATGAGCAAGACTAAGCCACTTTGCTTTCCTGCTTAATCCAGTTCAGGGCTGCAGGAGGCCAGACCACCTTAACCACAGTAACCTAAGGCAGACGATCGTTTTGGCTTTTTTGTTTTTCAAAAGAAGGTTGCAGTTTCTGGTTTTAAAAATCCTAACTCTTTTTATCCTTGTGGGGACACGTGGTCCCCAAAACGTTATTAAAACATGACCAACAACACACAATCTATTTTTTTTGTTTCAAAAGAAATGTGCAGCTTTTGCATTATTTACATTTAATATTATTTATGTATTTATTATTTAATAATTAGCTAAACATAGTATAGATAAGCATCATGTCTGACTTTCTTTTAAATATTTCTGGATGTCCATGAAAAACCTGAGAGCTGCGTGCCAGCCTCTCAAACTTTTGGAAAGATGCTGGGGTACTATGGGAAATGTAGTTCCTGTAGTGAGTTAGTGTGGTGTGTGGTGGTGTTTTGGGGCATATGCAAGGGCAGTGGTTACAACTGGGTTTAAGTAAGCTTATAATTACAGGCTAAGTATGTTCAATTGAATGTACTGCTTTGAAAGAATCCCTAAACACAATGGGGAAGAAAATTTACAGAGTATCACAATGCAGTAGATTTGACTTTCCTGGAAAATACTTGCAAATGTTGAAGTTAATAAAGTACATTCCCTCAAATTCAAGTCGATTATTATTGTGTAGCATAAGAGTTTAGATACAGAGTTTAATTAGTGATCGAATAAAGTAAGGAGAATGCTCACTGCCTCTCTTAGACACTTGGTACTGGACAGGGTTGCAGGAGAGCCTGTGTTTAGCAAAGCAGGAATAACTATAGACATTGCGCCAATCTATCATCGTGCACACACATACACTAGGGGCACTTTTAGAGACACCAGTTAACCAAACACACGTCTGAACCCAGGTGTGAGGAGAATATTAAGTTGCATTAAGCTAAGTCTGTTGACGAAGGTAGTAAAACACAGAAGTGCCATTTGTGCTTCTCCATAAAACAGTGGCAAGGTCCGTTCAACTTTTGCTATCCCAACATGTGTACAGCCATATGCCATCATGTACATTATAGAGCTAAAACTAAGTTTGATGTAACGTGCTGGTGTAGGGCTGATGTCAATCATGACTTGAATCCACATAATCCACATAAGACTAGTAACCTCACAAAAGAGTCATTTAAGCTACATTGTTGAGTCATTCGGCATACTATTCCCCGTGTATAATGAGCTGACAATGTGGCAAGTAGTTTGGGTTTTCCCCTGTAAAAGAATCAATAAATATTCTGATGCATGTTTTTTTCTCAGCAATTCTCAAGAATGCATGCTAAATATAGTTTGTAAGGTCCTGGAGTTCTTCGGATGAGTGGTAAAACAAGACAACGCAAGTGTTCTAGACAGTTAGATGACTGAAAACCTTCTTATAAACATAGACTGTTGTTTATAGGTTCAGCTTTGTCAGCCCAGAGACCTGCTCATTTTAATCAGCACAAACAACGGCAGTTGGAAAGACAATCTTGATTATAAATCATAACAAAGGATTTTAGTTGTTGGGCTGGCAGAGTGGTGGTTGGTGCGAGAAAAAATTCTAAGCCAGCACAACATTCAAATGTTTTATCCAGTTCTTTATCTACACCAAACTTGTATGTTTGATTTACAGATTACAATACAATTCCCTGAAAACTTGTCGACCCCAAAAATACACTGATAATATAGTTAAATGGCAGCTTTAAGAATCATTAACAGATTTTTATTAAAACACTAGGGGCCTTTCTAGAGTATTTGTCATACTGGGGAAGATCAAGAATTTAAAAGGGCACAGCTGTACGCCTTTTTAAGCGTTATTAAGTCAAAGGGGAATAACTGGACATAACAAATAATCTTGTCGAGCGATTTAAAATTAGGAATTACTCTGCCATGGATGAGTCATGGAGAAAAAATGAACACTAAATATTTTTTTATTAATTGCCTTAACTAAACAGTCCATAAATTCCTCAGTAAAAATGAAACCCTACAGTTGTATAATTCATCCTTAAATAGGAATGTGCTACAAAATGCACAAATGAGCTAAATTACTAATATAACGTTTAATACAATTAATTAATGATCTGGATCTGGTTTGAGTCAGCACAAATATTTCTATATTAAATTAGTTTCTGTCTCTAACAAATTGTGCTTATGCAATATGCTATTTAATTTCAATGTGCTTTATTATATTTGCAGAAATAATATATTCCATTTACTTTTCCATATTTTCCTCATCAGGGTTGCAAGGACTCCAGATGGTACTCTCCCCAAAACATAGACACTCATATCCCATGTGACCCGAGTTCCTGCTGTGATGGGCTACTGTATTAGACCACTGCACCCCGTGTTTGATTTTGTATATACATATTTGTTTATTCTATACCCTCTTGTCCCACTTCAGGCCTGTAAGGGACAACACAGGGCACATGGTGGAAATCAACCTAAGGCATGGTGCCATTAAATGGAACATGCTTGAGACATACTAGGACACATAAAAGACACCAACTGGCCTAATGCATGTCACTGACAATGTGAAAAAATTGGAATGCACAGAGAAAACACACATGGACATTAAAATAACATTCAGCAGCCAGGCTAGGTCCTGCTGGAGCTAATCAGCCAATCACCCAGCAGTAATTCTGTGCATTTAGGCATGTAGTCACGGTCGTGACAACCTGCTGAAGTTCAAACCACGCATTAGAATGAGGAAAAAGGGGATTTAAGTGACCTGTAACATGGTCGTGGGGGTTGGGGTTAGAAGGGCTGGTCAGAGTATTTTTGAAACTACTGATCTACTGGGATTTTCACACACAGCCTTATTACTAGGTTTTACAGTGTGGACTGAAAAAGAAAAAAATATCCAGTGAACAGCAGTTGTCTGGGAGAAAATGCGTTATTGATTGCGTTACAGCAATAGACACCATTTTATACTCCTATCAGCTCAGAATAGACAACTGAGACTACAATTCACTCATGCTCACCAAAATTGGACAACAGACAGTTGGATAAATGTTGCCTGGTCTGTGGAATCTTAAATTCAGCCATGACATTTGGATTGCATGGTCAGAATTTGGCATGCACAACATGACAGCATGGATCCATCCTGCCTTTTACCAACATTTCAGGCTGATATTATGATTTTTACTTCCTGCAGGATAAGGTGCTACATCACAGAGCTCAGATCATCTCAACATCTGTTTTTAGACATGACAGTGAGTACCCAAATTGCCTCCACAGTCCCCAGATCTCAATCTAAATAGAGCACATTTGGACTGTGATGGAATAGGACATTCTTCATCATGGATGTGCAGTCGACAAACCTACACAGCTGTGTGATGCGATCATGTTAATATGGACCCCAATTTGAGGAATGTTTGTAGCACCTTGCTGAATTTACACCACGAAGAATTAAGGCAGATCTGAAGGCAAATGTGGCCCGACCTGGAACTACCAAGATGTACATGCCAGTGAGTGTATATGTCAACAGTGTTTTGTAGTACTGTAGTATCTATTCAGTCCAACATTAAGACATTAGATCTCTGTTAGAAATTAAAATCATTGTAGCAGTGCAAACAGCAAGGGCCACCAGGCAAGTTTGGCTGATAACACGAGGTCATTTTGTATCAGGTATAACAGTCAAATAGCTTTGAAAGTAGCATTTCCTCAACAACGATCTCACAACTTATCTAAAAATGCTAATCTTCACAGCTAGCTGTAGAAAACAAGGGATTTGGTAAAGACAGACAAAGGTACCCAAAATTATAAGTTTATATATGTATACATATACATACAGGGTTACATTTCAAAACCAAAACAGGAACCATCAGAGACAGTACAGTCAATATTCTGCTGGGTTTCCAAATTAGATTCCAGGTTTAAAAGTTGACCTGAGTAGGTCGTAGAGGGTCTGTGGCGTAAGCCCTGTCTTTTCCACTATGAAATTCTAGCAAAAATAGACAATAGAATATGCTACTCTAAATGTCACACATACAAAGTCATTTAACATCCAAGCCATATTCACCCTGACAAATCAGTTACTTCCTTTTTCTAACTGATTCTATTGTGGCATGAAACAATAATGCAAGCAACACAAAAAAAAATGATTACAAATATTAAGAAATCAAACATTTACATGGGTTCTTCCTTTTCCAGAAAAGCATAGAAATCCCTTCCTGAACAAGGAAACAGTTAGGGCATTGAGTGGGAGAAAGAATAAAAAAGCCCAAACAAATAAAAACAATAATAAGACATTAGCTCATTTCTAAACAATTGACAATAATGACAATTATTTCATCCTGGAACAGGACAGTAATAAATACAATGAGATTTTATCTGACAGAACAGGAGTCATTGAGGCAGTATTGAAATATGAACTACAGAAAGCCATCCATGTGAAAGCTGTGCCAGTGCACCCTCTCTTATTGCCTGAGCTGAAGCTTGCTGGCACACCTGGTTAGAATAGCACCATCAGAACACAACTGATTTCTAGATGCAATGTGCATGTCTGGGAGTACAGATCAAACACAAAGCTGAGCAACAGATAAGTCAATACTTAGCAATATTGCAAGTGCGCGAGTGGAAGCTTGTTTCCAGTGCAGCGTTCCACTCGCAGATTTGGCAATAAGTCAGTAAGGAGCTTGGAGTCCCAGTGTCAGGGGAGTGCCAGCACACTGAATTAGAGTTCATTCTGGGGAGGAAGGTTCATCCTCATCTTCATCGTCGTCTTCCTCATCATCGTCATAATCCTCCTCGTTAAAGGAGCTAGGCGTTGGGCCGCGAGACTCTGAGGTGTATGAGGGGGCAGTGCTGCTGTGACTGTGGAGACAAATTACTGGTATAAGTACCAAATCAGAGGGTTTCTATAACTACGAAAAATGTCCATTGTCTATAGAAATCATCATACACCATTAAAGTGGCCACATCTAAAGTCTGATATCAAACCCCATCATTTGTTGCAGCTTTATTTAAATATTTCAGCATACAACATCCAAATAACATGAAAAAGCAACAGTTCTGAAATAAAATCAAATAAAAATGAAAAGGTTAATAAAATGATCTCTTTGTAAAGCCACCATTGACCTTAATTGCAGCCACAAGTCTGTTCGGATTGGTCTCTACCAGCTTTGCATATCTACATTGGGATATTTACCCATTCCTCCTTTTGCAACTGTTCATGTTCACATTTTGTGGTTGGGTCTTTCTGCTCATCCATACCAGGCCACACAGTCTTGAGAATGGCACAAATTTTGGTTTTCACAGTTTTTTTTAGAACCTTTTGTATGGTATAATAAAGTACAATTATACATATTCCATACCTTCTTTAAACATTTTAATGTCAAATACACCCAGTTTAAGCAAAGACTTAATAATTACAGTGTTGAACCCTCCTTCTTT
Source organism: Parotocinclus haroldoi (assembly GCA_034779995.1). Lineage (NCBI taxonomy): Eukaryota > Metazoa > Chordata > Actinopteri > Siluriformes > Loricariidae > Parotocinclus > Parotocinclus haroldoi. The sequence continues at coordinate 14,703 of JAUZST010056820.1, read as the reverse complement.
GAGACTTCTACAATTTGCCTCACAAAGCTGGATATCAGCTTCTGGCCAAAATCATGCCATGAATGATGGCAACCCATTCTTGCCTAATCAGTGCTTGGAGTTGATCGCTGTGTCTGGGTTTTTGTTTGTCCACCCTCCTTTTGAGGATTGACCGCAGGGATGGGATGGGATTGAGATCTGGGGAGCTTCCTGGCCATAGACACTTGGTTATTACATTTTACCTTGTGACATGATGCTCCCTCATGCTGTAAAAGCTTTGTTTATCTCCAAATTTATCCTGGATTGTTGGGAGAAGTTGCTCTTGGAGGATGCGTTGATACCGTTCCTTATTCATGGCAGTTTTCTTAGGCAAAATCTGGAGTGAACCCACTTAGCTGGATGAGAAGTAACCCCACACATGAATAGATGGATGCTGTGGCATGACACAGCACTCATGGACTGAGTCCGAAGGGGGTTTCATTTGAGAAAATAACTGATCTTCTGCAGGCAATATAGGGATTTCTCTCAGTCTGTCCTTGATGTTTTTCTTGGAGAGAGGTGGCTTCTTTTGCTGCACTTCTCGATGCAAAGCAATCCTCCAAAAGCTTTTTTTTTCTAACTTTGCGTTCAGATGCACTCACACCTCACTCACTCCCGGCATCTTGAAGCCTTCTTCACCGCAATTGAATCACTCTCCTTGAAGTTCTTGAAGATTTGATAAATGGATGATCGGGGTGCTATCTTACAAGCAGCAATGCCTTTGCCTGTGAAACTCTTGATGCAATGCAATGATGACTGCATGGGGTTCCTTGGAGTTAGAGGCTAGGTTAAAAGTAAACCTAAAAGCACCACTACCCTTTTAAAGCAACCAGTCTGCTTTTCGAATCAGCATGACCGAGTGATATCAGCTTTCTTGTCCTCATTTCCCCTGAGCTAACGAGATCATCATTGAAATTACGTTAGCAGGCCATTTTGTAGGGAAATATAGTGGCTGGAGTGCGCTTGTTTTTGTGATATGGTCATCCTCATGGGGATCACTCTTGCCAGTATAGAGTTAATACAATCATGCCACCATAAAACTGATACAACAAACACTGTGAAAACCAAAATGTGTGCCATTCTCAAAGTTTGAACCTGAGATATTTCACTTTTTTTGGTCAATTTCATTTTATTTGTTAATAAACATCCTTTCCAGAAAACACATTCCAAAAAAGCTGAGATGTAAAGCATTTTCCACTTTGTAATGTTGCCATTACATTTAATCACACTTAAAAGGTAATTTGACACAGAGGATACCCAAGGGATGTAATGTTTCAGGTCTTATTTTGTCCCATTCTTCCTGTAAACACATATTAAAATGTGCAGCAGTACGAGGAGGTTCACATTAAAAAAAAAATGGATTCATGGATTCCCTACTAGAGACAGATTAGGACAGCAGGCCTGTACCCGTACCCTCTTCTTCTATAGTCTAACTAATATTATTTTTTTGTAATGTGTGCAGCATTTGGTTTTGCATCATCTTGTTGAAAAATGCATCGATTTCCCTGGAAAGGAAAGGGCTTTGAGGTCTCATTTGGGAATATAATTCTGTACTGTAAAACTCAATAAAGGTAAAGCTTAATAAAGTAATCTCTTGCCCATGTGGTTATGAATGACCGTTCTTGATGCACTGGCATTGTGCCCTGTGATTCTTTCAATATTTCTTGCCGATTGTTCAATGAAATGTGCAAATACCTTCCAATCTGTCTTTGAGGTATATTGTTTTTAAACATTTCAATAATTTTCTTACACATTTGTTGACAAACCGGAGATTCTCTGACCATCTATTCTCATCTCTCTCTCTTTTTTACATTATTACTAGCCCTAAATTGCCCCATCCGACCTTTTGGAATTTGTTGCATTCTTGATATGCAAGATTGGATGTTTATTAACAAGCAATAACAAGAAATGTTTCATTTTACATAAAAAAAAGTTGGCAATAAAATAAATGTCAATTGTAAATGTTCTTCTTATTCTTCTAAGTTTGCATTTTTTGCAAATTATTAAAACCATCACAAACCAAATCAAAAAGATTTGGTTTGTGATGGTTTTAATAATTTACTCAAGTGTCACTGTGCTTTAAGGTGGTAGCCCACCACTGCATGGATGCCAGGTTGCGACTTCTTCCCACACACCAAGCACATGCAGGTTTACTGGTGTCTCTAAATTGCCCCAGTATGAGATCTAAGAAAGACTGCGAGTCACACAGGTACAATTGCCAGTGTCTAATAGAGGGGAGGCCACATATGAGGATTATCCCCTTAAGCTGCAACAGCAATCACTGCAGACCACTGTGATGAACCAGTACCCCATTCAGGAACTCCCTGTTGTTCTAAAGAGCTGACTAAACTGCAATACTCTGTGTGTATTACTACACATGATGAATGAGGGTACTATACCTTGTGTGGTTTGGAGGGGTTCTGTTGGTTTTCTTGGTCATACCTAGGATAAGAGCAGAAAAAAATGTTAATACATGTACACATAGAAGCTGAATAAAACGTATAATGTCGTATATCTGTAGATCATCATTATACATTTTTGAGGCAAAAAATACAATATACAAAACATACAAAGCACTTAACCTGTAACATAATTCTCCAGGGATTTGGGTACGAGAGACTTGGCCACACTGAGGTTCTCTGGTGTGCATTTGCCGTTCTCCAGTCCCAAAGACATGCCCATACGCTTCAGAATCTCAATGTCATCATGGATCTCAAACATGTTGTCGAAGTTAAAGAGGTATTCACATCTGCAACAAGAGATAAAGTCATCAGTACAACACTTCGGGTCAGCTAGAATGGTTGTCAATAATCATGACTGACTTTGGTAGACCTGGGCAATGATGAAACAAATGTTCACGGGTTTTGCTGGTCTGGGTCATGTACTATACTTTATATTGTACATTACGGAATTAGTCTTAGGCCACCATTGCTCAAGTGTAAGGAAAGGCCACATTAAATAGGTGCCACTGTAGCCTATAGTTTTTCTCTGTTGTTTTTTCAGTTTATTAATACTGTATATTTTTGGTTGTAGTCCAAGAACGTGACTGAGAAATAATTACTGTATATATATGGCAAATATATAATTCCTTTTTTATTAAATAACATTACTGTAGAATTAAAAGATGGCACAATGGACTGAATCCAATCCGTACACCACAGTGTGGAGTTTCTCCCTGTGTTTGTGTTTTTCCTAGGACTTTCTCTTTTTTGCTCTTTCTCCTAGATCTCAAAAATGTGTTGGGTTAACTGGTGTCTCTAAATCATTCCACTGTCCCACTTTTACCCATCTAGGGTTGGTTCCTGCCTTGTGACCTGAGCTGACGGTTAATTGTTGTCAGTTCGAAGATCTGAAAATGTTAAAATACTGTGAATGACCAAGCCATAGCTGGTACAGAGGGTAAGAGGACGTACTTGTCACTGGAGATGGAGCAGTCGATGACCGTGCGGACGTCTGTGTTTAGGATTATGAAGGGCAGCTGAATGACGGAACCGGGTGGAGGACGAGACTTGGAGGCTGCTTCGTTGGCCTGGTTTCTCTTCACTAGGTTCTTAAAGGCTATTTGCTGTTTGAGTCAAATGGCGAGAGTGGTCAGTAAATCTCAATGTCCACAGCAATGCACTGCACTGTATTGTCCATTAACAGAAATCGAACGGAGCCAAATGAGAGCGGTAAAAGAAAGTCCCTCAGCAAGGATCTCCATTTGTTTCTCATTCAGTGTGTGTGCTCATTTTACTGCTAAGTGCAACAAAACATTAATAAATATATCACTGAACCGAACAGGGTGTGACGATTTAACACATGCACTCGGTGAGTAAGTAGGTTATGGAGGACGTATTACATTTCATTGAGGAAAGCAGTTGCCATGGCCATCTCACTGTGTGCGTGCATGTGCATGTGTGCGTGTGCGTGTGCATGTGTGCGTGTGTGCGTGTGCGCACGCGTGCCCTGCAATAGACTGGCAGTCTGTCTAGGATTGATTTCTGCCTTGCGTCCCATGTTGACGCTTAGACTGTGGCTCGCCGTGATCCTGCGATAATTAAGCAGGTATGAGCATTAATGAATCTACATAACTCACAAGAGTGAGGATAATATCTTTCCTAATTTCCTCCACTTATTTCTCTCAAATTTAAATAGCAGGTTCTACAAAACATGGCGTTGCCGAAACGGATGTTGACCAGACGTAGTAAGTTAGATACATTGCACATAGACAATAATATTATTTAAATATTCATTATTAACATTATTAATTATTAAAAGAAATCTAAATTAATTAGGGAGAAGCACGGTGGGTCGGTGGGTAGTGCCACTGCCTCACAGCAAGAAGGTCCCAGGTTCAATCCCAGGGTGAAATGGGGTTTTGGGTCCTTGCTGTGTGGAGTATCCTCCCCATATCTCCGTGTACTCTGGGTACTCAGGTTTTCGCCCACAGTTCAAAGACATGCATTTTAGGTTAATTGGGGTCGCTAAAGTGGCCCTTGGTGTGTGACTGTGTGCGTGTGCTCTGCGATGGATTGGTGCCCTGTCTAGAGTTGTTCCTGCCCTTGTTCCCGGAGTTGCCGGTTGGGAACCGGCTGGCCCGTGACCTCCGTGTCGTCTTATCGTAATTATTTTAAATAATCACCATAAACTGCAATTACATACACTTATAATTACATAATAATACACTGCTCACAAAAAGGGGATGTTTCAAAAGGAAAATGAAGTGCTTGATTTGACTTTGTTAAACAAGATGAACAGAAAAGCAAATGAAAAGTCAAAGAAAGTTGTTCTATTATGCAAATGAAATGCAAACTCAGTTTTCGTGACTGAGTAGCAAGTGATATATTCATTCTGAAGAATGTTAAACTGGACCAGAGTGTCACACATTGACTGTTCAGTAGGGTGTATGGTCGCTCAAGATTGCCAAAACACCCTGACAGCGATGGAGCATGGACAGGATCAGATTGTCCAGCAGTTTTTGTGGGATCCTCTTTGTATTCATTTAAAATATCTCCTAATTTTTGTGAGCATTGAAATAATACAGTAATTTTTTTCCATCAGTTTCAGCAATCAGTATTAGCTGCTAATCAAAAATGGCTAGTATGCAAGATAACCGTTCAGTCACTTAAAGCTTGTACTGCACAATTATTTAGTAATTTTAGCCTAATCCCTGTTAATTACATGCGAGTGAGTTCTAAAAAAAAATCTTAATGCAAAAATAAATAAATTATGCTAAAGGCTCTTCCTCTTCGTGTGACAGACAGAATATGACTGTAATTAAGAACTTCCCCATCAAACAAAGTCCACTTCTGAACAAACCTGTAGTATTAACTCCTCGAGCTGGCTTCTTTTCTGTCTTATTCTTTCCAACCGCTTTTGCTTCTCCAACTGCAACACATGGGCACACATTCATTAAAAATCTGTGCATGTATACCCCAATTTGTTTCAGCAGGTGCACACAAACTCGTTACATTACTGAAAAGTGTGACAGCGTGGGAGTTGTTTTGCTTTGTGTTAATGCATTATTAAAAAGGTGGGCAAGTTCTCCACTCCCTCTCTACATTGTTTCAATAGTCTCCCTCAAAGCCCTTGCTTTTGTCTCATGTCGCTATCCGCCAGACATGACAGTACCAGATGCTTCCAGATAACCCTTTACAACACTCCCACATACACAAATAGTGAATAGAAATGGCAAGTACTTGTAGAGGTGATTCTCAGAGAGGCTCCAAAACGGTACGACTAGTGTGCAGTTCTTTCTGACCTGAATTTCTTTTCTTTTTATATACATGGCATGCATACATATTTGCATGCATAGTTACAGGCCATGACTCATTTCAACGCTTGCTTTTTATAAAGGTTATGTCTGATTCCTGCTGCAGTCTCTTACCGCCCCACAAAAGCAGTAAACACATTCAGAAAAGTTTATTTAGTGCTCTATGCTGCCCGGCCAGTGGCATTGCAGTACATATAATAAGGGGGAAAAGCTCAAATAGCTCCCATTAGAACTGTAAAAGCTTGCAACCACATAAATATATCAATTATACCATTAACATTTACAGCATTTAACACCGTTTACAGCATTTAACCCTTAACCAGAGCGACACACAGAAGTGCTTTGTATTCTTCTTAGTAGACATTACCTAATGCTAGTACAAATAAGCAACAATCCAAGAACACAACCAACCGAATCTTGCTAGGACTTAATGTAGGTAAAACCACAGATAGCCCCGCCCTTTTCATTTTTTATATAAAATGCTCACAAAAATTGCACGAATGTTTAGTACAATTTTTTCTAAGGCCCACCCCTATGTGTAACTGACATTTTTTTTTCCAAACCCACCTCCAGGTTGCGACACTCCTGCGCGGAGTTAGTGGGAAGGCCAATCCAGCGAATCTCCTTCTTTTCTTTGGAGATTATGTTCATGGCCATGAGCACATTCAGTGCGTCATATACACGTCTGCGGATATTCTTCTGGTCATACGCTTGCTGCTTGTACAAACACATAATTTAGACATTTTCATGTAAATAAAAGCTAGGAAAATTGCTAAAGAATATTTAGCCCTTTCCACCTGTATAAAGCCAGAGCAGCTTCCTGCACCTGCACATCAATCTTTTTTTAATTATACATTTAACATTCCAGGAGTAAGGAGATTAAGCACTAGTCCAGGCCACATCAGGTGTATGTCAGAATTAATAGTGGAAAGTATTTTAGATACTAGAGACTCTCCAGTAAGTTGGCCTCAGGCCAAAGACCCCCAACCCCAAATACCAGACATTGCCAGACCCAATTTACAGAGAGGCCCAGTAAAATGCTGCTGAGGTCATGGCTGCAAACATCCAGAAGGTGGATTATTTGCTGGCAGACCAGCAAACACTGGTTTACGAACCAGAGTTGCTTAAACAACCTGTACATCTCTTCAGCGACAGGCCAGTAAGCATGCATGTAACACATCCCACCACAGCCTCCAATGGGAATCTTTATAAACAGCCAATAATTTGTTAATAAACCGATTATTAGTTCAATCGGAAAAGAAAAATATTCATGTATACACATGGCAGGCATGTAAACTAGCAATATTTAAAAATAAAATTAATGTTTTGAACTTCAATAGATTTAAAAATATAGTAGATGGAAGAATAATTCTTGAAAACAATACAAAGCTCAGAATATTTATCTGAAAGCCTGTCACAGTTTTTATTGTTCTTAATAACACAAGCGTGATCCCTGAAAACACATGGATCATAATGAAGCAAACTCCTTGTTTAGGACCACCAACAGGAGTGCTCAAATGCTGTTGGAATTTTTCTACACTATGTGGCCTACAAATCAGTGTAGCTCTGGCATGGATTCAATTTGAGTGCTCCTGTAAACAGTTTAGACCGAATGTGCAATCTGTACAATTTTATACAGACTGATGAAATTCTCTGCATGTAAATGCATCCAGTGTGGTGAACTAATATCCACTCTATTTGCATTTTTGCCTGAAGGATATTTTCACTTAACACAATGAGGGAAGGGTTTTGTAGAATACATCATCTTGTCCAACACTGAGTATATTTAATCCGATAACTGTAGTAAATCAGATATTATCAGTAATATGGTCAATGAGTTTGCATGAACTTGGATAATCAAATAATGAGAAGGTTGCAGGTTTTCATCACTCAGGCAATAATTGGATTTCTACTTTGCTACCAGCCAAAAAATCTCAAAGAATGATGTGAGGTAAACGTCAAACTTTAATAAATAAATAATACAATTCTTCATTTTCTCATGCTGTTTTAAGAGTCTTTAAGAGTGTTTGAACAGATCCCCCAGTTTTATGGAAACAAGCCCAAATAACAAAGTCTCTTAGGAAAAAACGGACCTGGCAACCATGTTTGATGCTGATAGTTGCCAAGACAATCTGAATTTCTTACACTGAACACTCACACTGGGACACTTTAGAGAGGCCTCAATTCAGGGCTTTGGAGTAAACCACAGTAAAACAAACACACAATTCCCGCAACATAAACACCAACCTGACGACATGTTCATCCGCATGCTCACATGATAGAAACCAAAAGTGGTTCAAGGCCAGAATTATCTTTCATTATCTTTATCTAATCTCTGCAGATAAAGAACTTACTGAATTGGCAGATGCTATGGTACTGACGTGGGTGAACTCGGACACCAATTCATCAGCCACCTCATTGTAGGATGTTGTGCCTTTCATCTGCACCTTCTCACACACTTTCATGGAGAAGTGCCTGAGGCCCTTCCCTTTCTTATCAGTCCTCTTCATCTTCTTACTGCAGACAGAGGCAAATATATACATTTATTAACCGTTTTATTTGAAGTTTGTATATATTAGTGCACAGGTTTCATATCTAGATTAGATTTTATGGTCAGTCTGATCACAGTGTTTGATTTAGACACTCAAACATCACACGCTTGCTCGTTAAACTTAAACTCTCCCCATTCCGGTGAACAGTGCAGTCACTCCTCAGACACAGACCTAACAGATTTTTATTGAAGCTTAGTATTGAATTGGGACTTCTCAAATATATAAACACCAGTAAATCTTATCGTTTATTTAGAAGGATACGGATTAGGCAGAACTATGAGCCAGAAAGGCCAGGGTTCAAATCCCATCCCTGGCAAGTTTCCGCTGTTGGGCCCCAAGGTTATTAACCCATAGCTGAAAAGATTAGGTGAATTAAAAGTCACTGTGGATAAGTGCATATTCTAAATACGGGTATTCATTTCAATACAATCATTCATTCAATATAATATGTAGGGATGAATGAACGAATGAATAATTTCATGAAAATAATATGTGTTATGTAAAACCGTACTGTATAAGACAACAGAACTAATTACAGATCCACTGCAAGGATACAAGAACACATATACTATGCAATAATATGGTCAAGCTATAGCTAGCCACTAAGATGCAGGGATCATATGTGAGCACGTGTGCTTCCCCCATTTCAAAAACCACCAGCCACTGCCTCACACATCCTCGAGCAAATGCCAATAAGTGTCAGAGCAGGAACGTGAGTAGGAGGAAGCTGAGAGATTCTGTGCTCAGATGCGGGTAATTGTGGATTACATAATCACTTCACAAGGACCTGCCTAGTATGTGAAAAAATGACAAGTCTCTTCCCTATTGGCTGTGGGTGCTGTGATGCCAAGCATGAGCCCACTAAACCTCACTAAAGTACAAATGGATTCTAACCCTAAGCCTTTGTAAAAAGGTCATTCAGATCTCTGTATATAAACATAAACAGGCAATCAAATAAAATGGCATATAAATGTATATTTAATGTACAAATATTAAACAATGCACACTACCTGGACAAATGTTTATAGACAAACAATGGAAATAGGGTGGGTTGTACTGATACTCCAGTGACTGAAACATGACATATTTATAGGTTTCCACTTCCAACCAGTCAGTTCATTCGATTTATGCTGCCCTTAAAGTTCATATAGAATTGGTTTACCAGCTGTTATTGAGAACCTGGTTGGCTTGCACAAAAGCTTGTCTTGAGCCAGGGCTTATCGTCTAACATCAGAAGCCATCCTCATAGTCATGTTCCTAAATCTAGAGGAAAGCCCCATCAGAAGAGCAAAGGCTGTCAAAGCAGCAAAGGAGCAAAACTCCATTCTGATATTTGTTTTGGAAGAAGTTATTTGGGTGTCCACAAATTTTTGCCCATGTAGCACATGTATAACGTGAAAGAAAGTGAAGAACTTCTGAAACAAGTCAAAATCATGTTTAGAAGCAGTCCTCAAAGAAGGAACATATTGATTTCTTCTTGTTAATTTACATTTGCAATACAACAAAATGCTTATTAAAATGCCACATTTTAAGTATAAACAAGACAATGTGATGATTTAGGAGCTACATAGTCCCACTTAATATTTGATTTTGGAGATGCAGTGTTCTGATACTGGGAAATGGTATTAATAACAATATTGGCCTGAAATATTAGATCAGATTGTTTTTGGCCATCCAATCCTCTGAGGTATTTCATGCTGTGATTTTGTGTAATGAAGACTGACAAATTGTGCACATAAATACAAATTACACACTGTATTAAATTCAAATGAAAACATACACACTGCTCACAGAAATGAAGGGATATGTCGTTCATTCCTTTTGAAATATCCCTTTTTGTAAGCAGTGTATGTGATATTTTGCATAATTTGCTTGCACACTAAAAAAAGTTTGCGTGATTACTGAAAGGTTGGCAGTATAAGATCTTAATAAACACGCTAAATATTAAGAATCAGAGACAGGAGTTTGAGTAGACATTTTTTTGCTAAATGAACAAATCCATTCCTGCAGTAATTTAAATTTTGTGAATGAAATGAAAGTTTCATTAAATTAATTTCTTCAACTAAAACTACTAATTATTAAACAGAAGAAGGAAACAAGAATATCTAAATAAAATCACAATTGCAACCGAAAAATTGGGACAGTATGGAACATGCAAATAAATAATCACTGTTACTTACAGTTATACTTTATTTTAATTTCAGACAGTATAAACAAAATATCTCATGTTATGTCTGGGCCATTTTTTATTTCATTTATGAAATATGATCACATCAGTTCCTGCATTTCAGGCCTGCAACACATTCCAAATAAATTTGGGACTCTAAAGCAGTGAACATTTTGCAATGTCACCTTTCTTTTTACCACACTTAAAACATTTTGGCACAGATGATAACAAGCAATTTAGTGTTTCAGATGTTATACTGTCCCATTCTTATTGTAAGCACATCTTACAATGTGCAACAGTATAGGGTCATCATTGATCCAAAATTCTCCACACATTCTCTATTGGGGACAGGTCAAGACAGCATGGAGGTCAGTCCAATACCCGTACCGTCTTCTTCTGCACCCATGCCTTTGTGCAGCATGTAATTTTGCATTGTCTTGTTGAAATATATATCAATGACTCTCTGACATTTGCCAAGCCTGGTTTTTGGACTTGATGCTGATTAAACTCTGAATGGTATTTGGTACAATTTCTACCAAAAAAAAACCTGGATACTAATTAATTTCATAATCGTTTATACCAGATGCCTCTTCATTCATCCTTAAGGGAACTGGCCAATTTTCTTCTTGGTCAGGCAATTAATTGTTTGTATGGTAGACTTCTGAGAAGAATTAGAGCACTTGTACTATATTAATATACTTAAGCAGTTATTTTATTTTGTCCTTGCCCTGTGTATTACTATACCATTATGATATTACTAGGTAATTGAAGCAAAGCATAATACTCTCTAGCTTACAGTAATCGGATATAGAACTTAAATGACAATGGCAATGTTACTAACAACCCCAAGTCATATTTAGTACCTAGACTGACCTCAGTGTGGCTTGGTTAATAGTGCAACCATTGCACTGTAGTGAACAGAAAGAGAGAAAGAGATAGAGAAAACAGAGATACAGCCCATTTAAATCTGCTGTCGTTCTCATTTCGAGGACGTGTAAAAATAAAATGCAGCTAGCAGTGCAGTAACCGGGAATTACATAACTGCCGCTTGAGCAGTGGGGGTTGGCGTGCATTTCCAGACGCTGCTTAGGGTCCCAATTGTCAGCACAGATTAGTTCCAGAAGTCGAGCTCACAATATTGGCCGTAATGAGAATGAGAAAACGTAAATGCAGGCATGTGCTAGTTAGGGGGGGTGGGGATGAGTACTGTGCAAACATGTGTGAGTGTGTGCGAGAATGTACTCGGCAGCAGCGCACATAATTCTCCGTAGCAACAGTAGCTCGTCTCCTCCTGTGAAGAGCCTCAGATGTGCAGCCTCAGACACCGGGAGGGGAGGGGTGGTCAGGTGAGAGGAGGGGGAGGATGAAAGATAGCATCTGACCTTTCGCAGGACAGCTTACATCTACATATCTGTCAGTATTCATCTAAACGGCGAAGATGAACATGAAAGTATATGAGAGAGGCATGTGAAGCAGATCTAAAAGCTCTTGGTCTCCTCAGTGTGTGTATGTATGACAGAATGCAGCCTGAAAACCTGAGCAAATCCACGAGAGTCGCACGAGAGTCTGCGCAGCAAAACCACACTTAAGACAGTATGTGTTTATGTGAGAGAACCTATAGGCTGTGCTGACTCTTCCTATAGAAAGAGTAATGTACAGGATACAAACAGCCATGTTATTCACACAGTATCTCATCAGTCCTCTCAATCATCAATCAATAACCGCTCAGCTCAGCATACCACCTGTTCAATCTAAACAAAATGAAGCATGGTATGTCATTCGCTCATTCATTTTCATACCAACGTGACCAGATTTTACTGTTATTAATTAATTCAATGTCATTTAGAGAGCTTAAATACAATTGGCTTACTGATCTATATTTTACAATAACTAACTTCATTGGCATGAAATCCCAAGACGACCATTCATTTCATTTGACAGCATCTTATTTATTGATATTTAGCACTTAACGAACGTTTCAACTGAACGCAGGATTTTTCTATACTTGACACTTAATATATAAGGAATAAGACATACAGAAAAGCTTGGATTCATATTTACTCATAAAATGATGACTTTTGAATTGTATTTTCTTTACATATCGTCTCTATTAGACTGCCCCCCCATTTAGCGTCTGTGTATAATAATTATTCTATTATTATAAACTTATTACTTAGTAATAATAATTCTTACATATAAAATCTAGGCTGCCCAATAAGGCTAGATTCATTTTTGAGTCTTGGTGCTTCTAAGGTTTCTTCAAGGTTGTAAAGCATATTTGAGACAATGATCTAAAAAGCACCATCGAAATAAATTTGATTTCTATTCTTCTAAAATATATAAGCATGGTTAAATTTGTATATTCATTCAAAGCTGGGTGGAAATTGTCTCTGTACATAATTGCACAATCTTACACTGAAAAATTAGTTAAACACATTTTTAAAACATGCAAGTATTAAATAGCGATGCAGTGGCAATTCCAATACAGACAGTACCTTCTGGCCAAGTTGGGACTCAACCAGGTACTGGTTGGTAATGTCTGTATGAGGGGTAACTCCTCTGGTGCCGTTATAGTAACTACTACACAATGGCCTGGCCTCCCATTCAGGGTACATGCTCAGATTAACCCTGTACCTTCCAGATTATTCTCTGTGCTAGCAATCCTGACCCGGATAAGCAGGGACATAACCAATGGGAATGTTTGCAGTGAAGGATTCATAAGATTTTACCCACATTAAATAAAACAAATTTGATTTTACATTGAACTTGCAATTACCGATCAGGCAATTTAAAAACACAACTGCATTACTATACTACAACTTTTAGCCATCACCATGCTTTTTTTTCACACACTGTAGGTACTTACATTTCATGACATGGGGCAAATACTGAGTCACTATTGCTGGTAAACAGAAACATAACTGTAATTCTCAAATTATTTTATTAACTTTTCACCAGCCACAATTACTCTAAGACTGCAAGGGAAGCTCAGTTTCCCTTAAAATGTCATAAATTAAACGGTCAAATTTATGCAGCTCTGTTAACATTTCATTGCTACAAATGCATTAGAATGCGTTCATCTCGAAGACGAGTTTGTTTAGAAGCAGCTGCTTATCACAAATCTACTTGACTCGATTTTTTGTTACCTTCCTACACATTCCCGTAGTGTCGATGCCATAGATTTACAAAAAAATTTACAGTTTATGGTCAGTGCATCCTGTATCAAGCCTAAGAATAAGTGTAGCACATGATAGGAAGTGCATCATTCATCAGTGCACAAGTAGCCTGGGGAATGTAAACAATACAGTACACTGAAGTAATACATTTTTAATGAATTCATTTTAAATTAAGTAATTCAATTTGTTTCAAACGTACAACAACTTCTTGTCTTGTGTCTTAGGAAACTTTCTCTAATCACCTGATCACTTTACTATTTGACTGGGTTTATAATATGACCATGGAGCTTGTATTTTTACTTGCCGAACTGGAAAAATATTTAGATGTAGCAATTTAGCTCCCATTGTCTACGTAAACATTATTACACTCAATTATGATTTATTAACTGATTAAACTGCGATTTTGCAGCTCTGCCGTACGGACCCTGCGCCAAACCTTATAATACCAAATCAGCACAAAGGTATTTATATGATGGAGTAGAGATTCCCATGTGGGTAAGTACAGGAAAGGATAACTGCTTCCACATATGCATGTATAGTCAATCCGAGTAAGCGCTGTAGTGCGGTTTGTAAAATGTGTGTGCATGTGTGGAGGGAAGAAACTCTGACTCTGGTCAGAACACTAAAAAGAAACGGATTTGCAGCTGTGCTCGTACCACCTGAGCTCCATAAATCCTCATAAGCAGTGAAGTGTCACACAGTCACTCCAACCACATACACACAAACACACCCAAGTGTTTCCTCGCTTCCTTTCAAGGCTTCCTTCCTGTGAAGGATGGTACAAATCAATAAGACTGCATTATGAGTGCAGAACCTCACCTTGATGAGGAGTCACTATGACACAGCCCATCTCTGCAACACAAACACAAACGGATACATTTATACATCAGGACAGAAATATCAATACTGATCATATCTGATAGTGTACATTTGCTAAACTACTCACTAATACAAATGATGTGTGTGTGTGTGTGTGTGTGTGTGTGTGTGTGTGTGTGTGTGTGTGTGTATGTGTGTGTATGTGTGTGTATGTGT
>JAUZST010056819.1:0-50550 GCA_034779995.1 Parotocinclus haroldoi | reverse complement strand
TGTGTGTTTGTGTGTGTGTGTGTGTGTGTGTGTGTGTGTGTGTGTGTGTGTGTGTGTGTGTGTGTGTGTGTGTGTGGTTGTAGGTGCCATGTAATTAATACATTGTGAGGACCAAATCTCCAATGCTCTGACCTTTTTTGCATGGTGGTCCAACCTTTAGGTTACTGGGGTTAAGGTTAGGGTGTAGGAGTAGCATTAGTTAACTACAGTAGACATTATGTCAATGGAAGGTCCCCACAATGATAAAGGTGTGTGCGTGCATGTGTGTGTGTGTTTTCACTTATTGTGAGTTTGGGATGTGGGCTGCCTACAAAGCAATTTCCCAAAGCTTTGTCTCGCTCTGTTAGGCCAAGGGCTTCTGTTCCTAGACAATTTGTCTACCAACCCACACACGAACACACATTATCCCTGGGGTATGCAAGAGATGAGAGTGGGTGGAATACAAACAGCAAGTAATACAGTAACATTTCTTTGTGAGTACACACTAGGGCCCAACGGCTATGGAAATTTTCACTGGTAACGAAGATTTTAAGGAGCTGCAGTTGTAAATTAAATGGTATGGATTACAGTAAAGAGTTGCCAATACATTCATTCAGTTCTCAAACTTAAATAAGGCCTTTTGGGTCTGGGGAATGTTGTGATAACTAAGCTAAAGTTTTGCCCAGTTTTTAAGAGATTTTGGAAGAGTGTTTATCAGTAAAGCATCATGTATAAACACTACATTGTTAATCCTATGTCCAAGGGATTTGGTGACATTTTTTTGTACTACCAAATTCTCATAATTCATAATAGTTGGTCTGAAAACACATTAAAGGACTGATCAATTCATTTTACAAAGTTTTGGCAACATTGATTGGCAAGCAGTTTATCTAAATAAACTCCCATTTTACACTCTTCCAGTTGTTAGATGAAGTTCAAGTTTAATAGTTATATAGCACATTTAAAATATACTTTTATATAATGTAGTTTTACATAATATTTTATCAAAATCCCAAGTAAGCCAGAAGCAACAGTTTAAAGAAAAATTTGATGCATAAGAAACCTTGAGGTTGTGCTATCTACAGTAGAATGAGAAAATCTGAGAAAAGGAGAAAATAGTCTTCGCATTGTTTTTTACTCATTCATAATGGGGTTCAGGTCTTGACTTTGTGGTGGCCAGTCCATGTGTGAAAACGATGTCTTACGCTGAACCACTCTTGTCCTGGCATTGTCATCTTGGAATATACCATCCATCAGTGAAGAAAAAAATCAATTGATACAATAACCTGGTTGTTCAGTATGTTCAGGTTGTAAACTGACCTCATTCTTTTGGCACATATCATTGCTGAGCCTAGGCCTTACCAACTTCAGCAACCCCAGATCATAGCACTGCCCCCATACGTTTGTACGATAATCAATAGGCATGATGAGTGCATCACTTCAGCCTCAACCTCTATTCTTTGCCCATCACTCTGAAACAGTGTAAATCTGGACTCATGAGACCACATGACCTTCTTTTATAGCTCCAAAGGTCCAAATATTTATGCTCTTTAGCAAATTAAAGCCATTTTTGCAGGTTAGCCTCACTGAGAAGTGTTTTTCTTAAGGTTACACAGTTACACAAACCCTTGAGTTCCCTTCACAGGGGACATGTGGAAATACTCATACTTTCACTATTTAACATTTCCCTGAGTTCTACTGTTGTTTTTGTATGATTTGATTTCAGCAAGCATTTGTGATCACAGATCATGATCATTCAAGATTTTTTGCAGACCACATTTCTTCCTCAAAGGTGGTTTTCCAGTCTTTCCACTTTTTTAATAATGCGTTGGACAGTTCTTAACCCAGTTTCAGTAGTTTCAGCAATCTCCTTAGATGTTTTCTCTGCTTGCTACGTGACCCTTAAACATATGAACATCTTTTCCACGACTATAGGATGTGTCTTTTAACATGTTTTTTGACAAATGAGAAGCTACTCACTGCATCAGTTAGGAATAAATAACGTGTTACCAGCTGAAGCATAATCACTCGTAATTATCTAATGGGAGACGTTCCAAATGCAACAAGCCTTTACTGTTGCACACCTTAAGATGTGAAAGAATTGTAAAGAATTGTATCAAATAGCACCTGAAACACTTCATTGCTCTGCATTCTCACTGCCAAAAGGTCTTGCTTTGAGGAAGATTGGCAACTTTTCAAAGTGGTAAATGCTTTACTCTCCCAACCTTTTTAGAATGCTTTGCAGGTCTGAAATGCAGGAATGGGTGTTTATTAACAAATTAAATGAAGTTGACCTGAAAAAAAAAACTTAATCAAATAAATGTAATAAAATCAAGTAAATGTAAGAAACATTGCATTTAGTTGGAACTCATATTTCCACACTGTCCCAATGTTTTTCAGTTTTGGGATGTATAT
This sequence comes from Parotocinclus haroldoi, assembly GCA_034779995.1. Lineage (NCBI taxonomy): Eukaryota > Metazoa > Chordata > Actinopteri > Siluriformes > Loricariidae > Parotocinclus > Parotocinclus haroldoi. Next base: position 48,156 of record JAUZST010056819.1, on the reverse strand, counting down.
GGGTGCTTGGATGGAGCAGTAGCCTGATTTTATAGCCAACCACAACATTATGTCTGGATGGGGCATCACATGCAAAATATGACTTGAGTGGATGTTCAGAGTCTTTCCTTCTGTCCATACATCTCTGTGTGAATAAATCACAAGCAAGTGACCCAGAACCAAATGAGACTTGAGCACCACACACTTCAGCAGTACAAAAGGTCATGCTTTAGATGAGTTCATTATTCAAATATGGTGTAACTCAGTTCCTATGTTTTTGAAATAGTGACTTGTTTTAATTCTGAATGGTACAGTGCACAGAGACAAAGTGACAGCACACAGACTTTTTCATGCCTCACTCAGTGTAACACCATTTGCTGTTAAAGTCAATTTAAAGGTGAAAGGCGGATGAAGCTAGCTGTTGTAAACCTACTAGGTCTTCCTATCCTAGCCATTTGGATGTTGACTATCCACATAATTTGTTGCGAGTCCATTCAAACACACACACTTTTTATTTTTTTTCCCTGAATTTGGCTGCAGTTTGCTTGACTGTGAACTGCCTGTCAATTGTTCACATCCTTCTCTGACCCCTTTATTCGATGAGTTACATAATTATTATAATTATTAATTATTTAGTTTAGTTTATAGTATTAAAGCTGTGTGGCTACCAAACGATTATTAGTGGGGTTGTGAAATAAAACTGAAGTATGTAATTAGGTAAGACAATCTTGTGCCTCATAAGAAACAAAGTGGAGGTGTGGATTTTTATGTCAAGGTGTTTCATGGACAGTGCAGAGCATCACCAGATTTTAATATAAGAAGAGTTTCAAAAAAGAGCCAACCTTTTCTCTCCAAGCTTTATGTATTAAATGAAATAAATTAAGATATGCATATATTATACACTATTCTATTCATGTTATTTATCTGTTCATATTTACTTGGTATTCCTCTTACTACAAGCTTATTTTGCCAAGATAAATAGGTTTAATTCTTACAATTAACGTCCAAGCTACCCTAGGAGGATGGGTCCCTTTCTGAGACTTGCGCTTCCTTATAGCATTTAGGGAGATTTTTTTTTTGCCTTTCCACTGTTGCTCTTGGCTTGCTCAATTTGGGATTGGCCTGAGAAGATAACCTACTATTGTGAAGCTGCTTTGAGACAATGCTAAATTGCAAAAAGTCATAATGTGTACTCATGTTTAGTCTGTTTTTTGTCATGTGTTCTTTCTCTTCAGGTTTGCTGTACTAAGAGACCCAGCAGGATGGTTCGGTGTAAACCCAGTTAGAGGCATGGTGAACACCACAGGCACGCTTGACCGCGAGTCTCCTCATGTGCATAACAACCGCTACAGTGTAATCTTCATGGCCACAGACAACGGTAAGCGCTCTGTCTGTTTAGTTTGTGCAGCTATAGGATCTGTCCTGATCGCTTCTCTAAAGGTTTCTTAGTGGCAGCCTGTTTGCTCCTCAGTCAGGCTGTTGTACTTTTGCGGATAATTGTACATTTTTAATAAAAAGTGCTTATTGTTTAATAGAATTGTGGCTTTGTGAGCATGGGGAAATGCAGGTTTTGTGCCTGTGTAATGATTTTATTTTTCTCATTATTGTGCTAGTGCCTTACTACAGCAAATTTCCAGTGGGGTAATTGTTACGATATGTGCTCAACCCCAGCTTGTACTTGGAATGAATTGTCCCCGTACCGTAATTGGCCCTGGATATTTGAAAATGGTGTTGAAGATTGTTGTGAGTACCATGCGGTGACTCTTTTGTCTTTTAAATTGCAGTCAAAGCGTTCCAATTGCGCACTGCAACCCTTTGGAGAGCATTTGTGCAAATCATCCGTGGGGTTTAAAGCTCGGTGAGGGTCATGCATTATACTCTCGCCACAGGAAATTAAACGCTTGGCCTCTGCTTCAGCAATCTCTGGGTAGTGTAGTTCTTTCTCTGGTTTGGCATTTAAGGAGATTTAATTAACCCAAGGTTGATGAGGTGTCTCTCATTGTTGCGTTGGACTCCTCGAGCCAGGGCTCAGTAGCTTTTGTTTTGTCCTCATGTGTCAGCTTGGCATCTGGCCATTTTCTACCACTCTGTCCTCACTCTCTCTGAAGTAATGGTGAGCAGAGATGACTCTTTCGATGTGCTCCAGTAGCAGATGTGTGATATTGCCTTCGCAGCAGGGGTCTAGCAGTGACAGGGATTGGGCCGACTCCAGGAAAGTGAAGAACGAGAGACCATCCTCACCTACCTGTCCTCCTTTAGTCACTTTCCTCACACCAAAGTGAATGGATGCACCATATGAGAATATGATCAGGTGTTTCTGATGCTGTTAACCTTCCCTGACTGATGTATGTCTGGCTGCCTGTCTCTTTCTTACTCTTCGTATCTCTCTCGGGTTATCTCCATTTTTCCCATAGTCCACGATGTCAAGTGAGGGCACCAGTGGGAGTTGGGCTTAGACAGGAGCTTATGTGATACAGATTTATGTAAGAAGATTGAGAGCAGGGCTTAGAGACTAGTGTGTTCAGTGCCATAAATGACAAGAAAGCTTTTTCAATTTTGGGAAATAGAAAATTGTGTTCGTTGCCCAAAAGCAATATGTCACTGAACTCTAAATATTATCTGTGTGGAATTTAGTTCTCTATATGTTATGGTTTCCTGCTGAGAGGAAAACAGTTACTCTATAACCTGAATGGGTGTGAATGAGTGAATGAGTTTAGCCTCAAATACAGCGAGAACCTGAAACTTTAAATACACAGTTTTAGGTCACTAGGTATCATTTAAGTTTAAAATCTTTAATTCGGCTCTTGCTGAAATTTTCTGCCCAAGTTTATTAATCACAAAAGTCCAAAACCTGCTAGATTTAAACTAGAGCCTTATGGGGAAAACAAGAAGAGAACTGATGCTTTTGTGGTCGATTATCTTAATTGGCCTTATTCCTACTTTCATCATTAATATCTGACTCCCAAGTATATACTTGTTCAGCATTATTTAAACAGAGAGTAGAAACTAGTAGAGGCAGTCCGCAGCAAGTTTGGCTGACAATGCAAAGTAACTTTGTTTTTTAGGGTATGTTTTGTTTTTTAAGTGAACTTAGTTAGCACCTTGGAAAAACTTGGGATCATCTAAAAAGGTGCCGTAGCTTTTGCTCCTGCCAAATGTACACTCACTTGTCTATTCTTTTAACACTGACTTTTTGTCCACTGGCTCAGTTCCACTTGTCCCATGAATACACTGTGCAGATTTATGCACTCTAGTCTATCTGTTTATCTATATCCTCTCTCCCATAGTCCCATTTACTCTGTTCTCTCATGGTCAGAACCACCACAGGTCAGGTACTACAGAATTTGGGTGGTGAATTATTCTCAGTACCGAATTGAAACTGATGTGGATGAGTATCAGTTGGTGTTTTGCTGGTATGTTTGGATCAGATCAGAGTGTTGCTGGAGTTATTAAACACCATCTTCACTCACTATTAGACATATCTACCATATTCCATGTGTAAACTTGTAGATTTAACGTCAGAGACAGTAGCCCATCTGTTGCTGCACAGTATATGTTCCTTTAGTCTTTTAGTCCTTTAGTCTTTCGTCAGTGCTCCCAGGGTGCTGCCTACAGAATTTTAGTGGCTGGACATTTTTGGTATCATCTAGGCTGCCAGAAGAGGTTGAGTCCCTTTTTTAATCTAGTCCTCCCAAGGGTTCTTCCTTATAAAGTTTAGGGAGTTATTTTTTTCCACGGTTGCTCTAGGCTTGCTCGGTTAGGGTTAGGGCCAGGGCCTAGATCATTGTACATTCCTCAAACCTCCTCACGAGCTCTCCATTCTAATAATGTGAACCACCTCCTCCCTCCAATAATTAAGCTCAGCACCATGGGTGATCTGGCTTTTTGTTCTGCCGCTCCTCGCTTGTGGAATGCCCTCCCTGATCATTTTAGGGCACTGCAGACTGTTGAAAGTTTTTTAAAAAAAAAGGCCTTAAAACATTTCTTTTTGGCAGATTTGACCATTCCTAAAAAAAATTGTTGGTTTTTATGTGTTTCTATGTTAGTAAGTTTACTCTGTAGCACTTTGAGGTTTGTTTCCAATGCGTTATTGTCATCTGCTTTGTAACAATGCTCGATTGTAAAAATAAATAAATAAATAAATATATACTATAGATATGAGTACAAAATCATGTGCACTATGGACATTACAGTGTGGATCGGGATTCATTTGGTTTAATTTGTTATGAGATCTATAATGTTTCATTATCAATGTATCAACAAAATTATGTAGGTATTGGAATCAGTTACATTTTGGGACTTCTCTGTTTAAGTACTGTTTAAGCTTTCAACTAATATTCAGAGCATAATCTCAGTACTGAAGCCAAAATGGAAATAGAGGATCAGTGCACCTCTACTGGGATCCATTTGCTATCCACAATGACCACCCTGTTGCAAGCTGAGATTTTATATACTGTGTGTACAGGACTGAAGCCCATGATTTCTTATCTGTTTCAGAGGTCGTCTATAATGTAAGAACATCAGGTTTGGTCATTGTTTGAGAATTGTTTTACTTTTCATTGGGTTTGCTTGTGTGCTAGCTCTTGGACTGAATCTTGTCTTTGTTGTCATTTTTTGACTCTTGTAATGCGTAGTCTATAACAGACATACTGTGAGCTGACAGATGATTGCCTGATATTAGAGTTATGCTGGACACTAACAGGTTATCGATCAGGTCGTGTCTGTCATGTCTTTATTTGGAAGACTCAGATGATAAATGTGTAAAACCTGGGGAGTCTGTGTGAGTTCCTCAATCACAATTTGATACAAAAAATATCATAGTGGACTTTCTGATGGCAAGCTTGCCAGGCTCTACAGCAGCAAAGTGGGGACAGACCAATATATCTCTACTTCCATGCTTCACAGTTGGCATGAGGTTTTTGTGCAAACGTCCTGGGCTTCGCCAGTATGGGCTTTTTAAGTGCAAAATAAGCAATAACCTAAGAACACAACCCAATCAGAACCTGCTAGGATCTGAGGTAAAATCAACAAACACAAGTAAAAGTTTGTTTTTTAGTCTTTACCTAAGTGCTAAGTAAAGAGGTGAATTTTTAGTTTGAAGACTGCAAGAGACTCAGACATTCAGTGGAATGGGCACCAGGATGGAAAAGAGTCTTGAGGCTAGTCTTCCATTAATCTTAATTAATGTCTTTCTGAGGGTATAAGGTACGGTGCGTGATTTGATTAGAGCATGTAGGTAAGTTGGTGTTGTTCCATTTTTGGCTTTGTAGCTGAGCATTGTTTAGAATCAGATGCAGGCAGCTACAGGAAGCCAGTGAAGTGACATTTGAAAACTTGGGTAGGTTGGTAACCAGATGAGCCACTGCATTCTGAATTATTTGCAGGGTGCTGATTGTACGGATTGGAAGACTTGCCAGAAGAGCATTGTAGTAGTCTAAGTTTGACATAACAACAGACTGGATAAGCACCTGGGGATCTTCCCTGCAAAGAAAGAGAATTCTTCTGATGTTGTACCTTTGTGACTGTTAGTTTTGGAAATATAAGCAGAGAAGATCAAAGTATTCTAACTGATGATAGACCCATTAACTTTTCTGGATTGTCGGGGACTTGTGGTCTGCTCTTAAGCTGAAATTAGGATGGCCTGACCTGGCCACGTTGGCAGTTGTTTTGATTATTCTTGACTTGTAAAATATTTTTTGGAACGTAGAATAGCTGAGTTTGATGTAACTTTTATATTCAGTTCTGTTGGTATGTTCTGTTCCATTTAGTTGAATACCAAAATATTCCCAGAGTGGCATATTTGCATCCTCTTTTTAAACAAGCATTGTATTCATTATAGAAAATTGGGTCCTGTATACAAAATATTTTCAACATGGCAGAAATTCCAGTGCAGTTTCTCATGTATTCGAACACAGACACACCTCATTCTACTTAATGAGTTGTTGGTTATTTTATCACCTAAACCAAATCTTATATATTGAAGAAAAGTAGAATGGAAAATCACATGGATGCTGTGATTGGAATATTGATTTCTATTAAACTTATGACATTAGTACTGCTTTGTTCAAATGAATATATATGAAATATCTGAAAACACAGCATGTTTCTTTTTTTGACCAGTTGTCATTTAAAGTAAATAAATGCTATTAATATAATATAATATTTTAATTTGGAATGTGTTGGCAATTTATAGAATAACACAGTTTTATTTCATTCAGAACCTACAAATAGTAAAAACTGTAAAAGTGATTTTGTAGTGGTCTTTAATTTTTCTCCTAAGCTGTATACATTAAAATCTTTCTAAGTGGTGTTTAACATATGTGCGGTTAATTAGTTGATGTTCTGTTCGTTTAAGTGCAATTGTTAGTTAAAGTATTAAGGAAACAAGTAGAATAGTAAGAATAAGAAATAGTAAGAATTTTGTACAAAAGCCACTGGCAAATAAAGCACAAAGATCAAAATCTACAAGACTAAATGAAAGAACTAAAGAAAGTAAATTAAAGAACAATAAGTGAGAGATCAACCAATAAATGTACTGGAAAAAACATACAGCCAGTGGTAAAATAATAGTTTGCCGTGACTGTTAGTGTCGTTTGTGGTGAATTAATAAATTATGTAGCAAACGTACTTATGGTAACTGGACCAAAAACATCAATTTATTAAACAGCTTCATTTAATATTTGAAAGAAAGCAGATACATTTTCACTCTTCATCAGCCATCTTTTAATATCCAGTCCTGTCAAAGCTGAGCTTAACATCGTGCTTATTTTAATACTGTTTAGTTAATGAGATGCAATTCACTGTAGCTTTTTGTAGTATTGTTTCCTTAATTATGATAACCCTGCTGACTTTGAGCCAAAGTTGCTGAACTGTGAGAGTCTTTTAAATTCTCCAATGACCCAACTTCTGTAACACCTGCTCATCTCTCATCCACACTGCCACAGAGGCATCATGTTGTTTCAACATTGGCAGAGGATTCGACATTCGAGTGCCTAATTCCAATCTGAAGCTCAAACAGATTTGTCTCTCACGCCTTCGTTCCCCACTGAGCCGGCAGATGTTCTCACTCGTATCTCTTTGGGTTCGAATGTGTGAGCGCCTCGGAGTGCATGCTTGTATTCATCTCACGCGATTATGTGCTCCAAACTACCTGCTATTTGCTTTTTGATATTCCAAATCAGTGCGTTTTTCTTTGCTTTATGGTAATGTTTACGCAGATTTTCTGATGTCTCGTTTGTATATCAACAGTGACAGGGATGGAAAGTGCCGTGTCAAATCTCGGCCGCCTTCCCTTACTATTAGACGTAATGCAGCAGCGCCGAAATGACTTTGACACGCGCATCACAGCGGATTCCCCTCTGCCTCACTTGCCGCGTTGAGAAATGGCATCTGCTTGTCTTGTGCTGTCTTCTCCTGTCACACTGCAGGCCGCCAGTCTAGTCAATGGTTTCTAAATATGGTAGTAAATCACCTGGCGGTTTGTGCTTGTCATATGGAGCAGCGTCGCTACAGTGTGATCAAAGCTGAGCAATAATGCAGCATACGCTCTTTATGTATGCATGTGACAGCAAGACTGTGCAACACTAGCATATGGACTGCTCAGAATGAGAGTATACACTGAATATAAGATTGTTGTTTAAATGTTCTTGCTCCATGTACACTTGCCAAGTGCTTCTTCTTTTTGTAGGTTAGTAAGTACTGCAGTTTTTTTAAAATATTTATTCAGCTTCTGTTTATTCAATCTATTACTATTAACTTATTTATTAGATAACTTTGTTTCTTACATATAACATCCAGGTCCAAGGAGGACAGGCTCCTTTTTGCATATTGGTCCTCCTTATGTTTACGGAGATTTTTCTTGCCATTGTAAACCTAGACTTGCACAATTTGGGATTAACCTTAGACAATAGAAGAAAACTAGAAATAGTAAACTGTAAAGATGCATTGAGACAGTTCTCGTTTTCACCTGAATTATTTGCAGGGCTGTGTAGTAATGATATATAAGTACAGTGGGGAAAATAAGTATTTGATACACTGCTGATGTAGCACGTTTTCCCACATACAATGAAAGGAGACGTCTAAGTTTTATCATAGGTACACTACAACTGAGAGAGAAAGCTGACATTGTATGATGATCTCCTACCAGCCAGCAAGAATGCTGCCTCTCACAGAACTGTTACTTTTTTATTTAAGAAGCCCCTCCTGTTCTGCACCCATTACCTGTATTAACATTAGGGTTCAAAATCTTTCCAGAATCCTAAGGACAGTACCTCTCCCTACCCCTTTGTTACGGAAGTAAGTGTACAAATTCAAATTAACATGAAATTGCACCTGTTTGAATTTGTTACCTGCATAAAAGACAGTCCAACCTCTTCACCATGCCTAAGACCAAAGAGCTGTCTATGAATACCAGGGACTAAATTGTAGACCTGCACCAGGCAGGGATGGGCCACGTGCAGCTTGGTAAGAAGGCAACTGTTTTTTACATGTAATTACATGGGAGGACCAGGTCAATGACCTGGAGAGAGCTGGGACCACAGTCTCAATGTTGACTGTTATTAACACACTGTGATCATGGATTAAAATCCTGCAGGGCACACAAGGCCCCCTTGCTCATGCCAGTAAATGTCTAGGTACTTGAAGTTCACCAGTGACCATCTGGATGATCCAGAGGTGGCATGGGAGAAGGTCATGTGGTCAGATGAGACCTAAATAGAGCTTCTAAGGAGGAAACCTTGGGAGTACCAAGATTTAAAAAGAGATCCAAAGAGAGGATTGAACAAAAATATCAAAGTAACAAATTTATTATACTTGTTTAAGTACACAGAAGCTAAATAGAAAAATCTAATAAATAATATAATTAAAGAAAAAAAACATGAATTACAAAACAAATGTACACTTACATTTACGTCATTTAGCAGACGTCCTTATCCAGAGCGACTTACAATTCATACAGTCTTACAATTCAAGCAATTGTGGATTAAGGGCCTTGCTCAGGGACCCAACTGTGATAGCTTGACAGATTTGAACCCTGAAACTCATCCAGAGCGACTTACAACTGATACAATCCAAGCAGTTGTGGGATAAGGGTCTTGCTCAAGGGCCCAGTTGTGGCAGCTTGACCGAGGTGGGATTTGAACCCTGTACCCTCTGGTCCACAGTCCAGTAGCTTAACCGCTAGGCTACCACAGTCCAAAATGCAACATTCATGGCGTTTAGCAGACGCCCTTATCCAGAGCAACTGATACAATCCAAGCAGTTGTGGGAGTTGCGTCCTGAGTTGCCGAGTAAGCACCGGCTGGCCTGTGACCCATGTGGATTAAGCAGAAGACAATGTATGAATGTTATGAAATAGAGAATTTGAATGAGATTCTGCATTACTTAGTCCACAGGGTTACTGCAGGATATTATGAACTCAGAAAATAAGTATTGATCACATGACATTATCAGTCAACGTGAAATGAGGACGGGGAATTAAGGCCCTATGATGTGGTCTGAATAAAGCTATGAGAACTAGAACTGTTTCCAAAAGAACAGCTTAGTGTTAGGACTGGAACTGGTACTGGAAGAAGAGCTTGCTCAGCACACAGAATATGTAGTTAGCAATGAACACAGAATCTTTTTACAGAACATGTTTGTAGCATGAAATTCGAGCAGCACTAACTGTAAAAGCAGTGCTAGAAAAGAAAGAAACCAGAAGGTAAAACAGATGAGAGGGATCCTATGAGACATCAGCAACCCACATCCACAGCAATCAACAAACCTGAGTGATCATATATAACAGACATGAAGACAGCGATTCTAGATCACTTTAAAACCTTTTAGCAATGAACCCCAGACTCTGCCTTTAATTTAAGGCAGGATAACTCCATGCCAAAGTGAAGAGTGAGATTGCACTTACACTTTTAAATTATTAAGAAAAACTCCCTTTTTGCTGTTGTCTCTTTTATTATTATGCTTGTTGTTGTACCTACACAAACTCCTAAGAGAGTTTTAGTTGTGCTCTAAGCTATTTGTGGTAGTGTGAGGTAATTTCTGCTAAGAAGAATACAAAGAACCTCTGCACTCTGAATAAGCACATCTGCTTAATGCTGTAAATGTATCATCAAGAGTCTTTTTTGTTCGTTAATGGACACCCAGGTCTCACAATACTGACAAAGGCTTAGTTTTACTAAATGGAGAAAACAGGCTAATATCGCTATAATTTATATATTATATTTTGCAGATTTAGCACATCTCTATTAATTATTTGTAGTTATTTCTACATCTTAATAATTGTTGCCTGCCTTTTGAGATCTCACTGACTACTTTATGTCATGACCTCTAAACAGAGTTTGGGTCTGAAACAAACGTACAAGCTCTGTGAGACAGTGTGTTGATTTCTATTACAATCTATAAATAATGCACCTTAATCAGCACAAACAGACACACCAGAACTGCTGGACTTTTTAAACACCCCAGTGCCACTGCTGGGCTGAAAATAGCCCACTAACCAAAAATATCCAGCCACCAGCATCCTTTGGTAGCATCCTATGAGCACTGGTGATGTATTATTTGATAACTAACACAAACTGTGCATCACAATATACATCTTAAAGGCAGAGCAACATGATAGGTGTGTCTAATGGACTGTACAGTGAGTGAACACAGTGTTTAAAACGGCATCAACACTGCTAAATTACTGGTTGTTAATGTAAATTCCGTGTATTCATATGGTAAGTGAAACTGCTAACATGGACAATGACGAAACAAGGAGGAAGTATTCAAGTAGCACTGTTGCTCTCTGTTGCACATACCTTATACAGTATTTATCTTATTTTATTTTGTATTTAGAGATTTATTTTGTATTGACTATTTTATTACAGCTTGATATTTTTCATGTTTCTTGTGCACCTTTATGCCGAAACAAATTCCTAGTCCGTGAATCCTGTTCACTGACAAAGGCAATAAAGTCGAATTCTGATTCTGAAGAAGGAAAGTATACTAAATCAAGTGACTGTTGAGTTTATAATGACATACAATCAATAAAGGATGTCATTTGTTCAGGGGTGCCAAAACGTTTGCTTGATATTGATCGAATGGCCAATGGGTGTATACACAAGGTGTACATGGTGTACATACACTGGCAATCAGTCTGCATTCATGGTTTACCATGAGTTAGCCCACAATTAGCTTCAGTTAACTTAATACGAGGCTAAATCCTAAATGGAAATAGGTTTCACCCTAAAAGTGCCCCTTACCCATAGCATTGGGCATAGCACAGTAGGTAAAGGAGGTATGGGAGGTGTGTTGGGTTCTCTGGTTGGAATAATGGTACCATAATAAAGAACTGCCCTTCAGTCCTCAGCCTAGGCTTTTGTTTCTCATGTGGCTCTCCTGTCTGTATCATTAACCCTGCGGTGTTCCATCTCCCCGGTAAAAACGGGTCAGGGAATTACAGGACCTGCCATGAGAGCTGGTGTGCTTTTACTGTAAAGAAGAAAGCAAAATATTTTTTTTCAACTGCTCTTTGCTGTCAGGAAAAAGCTACACTTTATTTGTGCCAGTGGACAATGTGTTGCTTGCTTCACCTGTCCTAATGAGCAAGAGTACAATAAACACACTGGAAATCAACATGTGCCCCTACTGGGCTAAATTAATGGCTAGTGGCTTCCTGAGACACATTATTCTCCTATTTATTTGAGTCTGCACATATAATAGGGCTGTCATAAGAACATCAGTGTTCCTAATAACATGCAGCCTGTCACTTTCTCCTCCGAAGCTTTCAGGGGTTTAATCATGACTTCTCTCTGTGCGCTTTAGGAGACTATTAGCAAAAGCAGAAAGTTAGATCTAGGGGACTTGCTGATTAAAGACGTGTCCAGAAACAGTTAGAGAGTGAGAGAGAGCGAGAGAATGCTCTTCAGCCATGCTTGTCTATCATGAAAGAGGACGCAGCAGACTAATCAATGTATTTAGTTCTGCAGGGACTTGCTGATTTAATTGCATGTTTCTGCAGGATCCAGCCACAAAATCAGGGTCTAACTTTAATTACAGGTCGGTATTATTATTTTTATATTCCTGTCTTTGAAGCCACAGTGGTGAGCTACATTTAAACGACCACTTTGTTTAGTACATCTTCCAAGTACCAGGTTGGATCCCCTTTTGCCTCAATAAGATACTGGATACTTTACTCATGGATTTTGTTCCATATTGACAAAATGGCCTTACACAGTTATTGCAGACTTGTTGGCTGCACATCCAATGCAGGATAGAGCCATGCTTTGATTTTGTATACGCCAGATTCTGACCCTTCCATTAGAATACCATAGCATTAATAAGGACTCGTCATCCTAGGGAATGTTTTTCTAATCTTTTGTTGTCACAACCAGCATTGCTAAACTGCCACTGTTAGGCCCTTGTCCTGGTATCTAAATCTCTCTCCATAAGCATGTCTGCTAAACCCCTTAAACGTGCAACATAAGCACAAGTAAGTCTTAAGAACCATGTCTACAGCCATCAGTCAAAAATGCTGCATACATCTAGAATCTATCTGTAATTATCTGTAATTAAAAGCCCATTAATACAAATATTAATGTTCTGCAGCACAATCTTGAAAGTGTGTGATTAGAAATAAACATTTTACATCAAGGCAGTGCAAACAAACTACTACTGTGCAAACAAAGAAACTGCTGGTGAATGTCAGACTGGCCACTGCAGAGCCTAGACCTCACCATCACTGAGTGTTTTTCGATTACATGGATCGTTAGGAGTAGAAAAGGTAACCTTTTAAGACTGAGCTTTGTATGTGTTAATAAGAAACATACAAATATATTTCTGCCAGTTAACAAAACAAAAAAAAAATGACGTTATATAGACAAAATAAAGGCAAATAGATGGGCAGAAAAATCCTGAAAAATGCTACATTTAGCCAAAGTGAAGTCAGTATATCTTCTAGATAAATGTTTGCTAAAGTTTATTCTCTGACAAGGAAATATCTACTCTTGTACATAACAAATGATTCAAAAATTCAAGGAAGTCTGTCTGCCCTATTATTTCAGCTTAGCTGCCAGTTTTTCTCTTAACGGTTGCCTAAACTCGCAAGGATGACGAGATGTAAATGAGAGTGCATCACCCCCAATGCTTTACAAACCAGAAGGGCTAACATATTCATACTTCTGCCAATTAGGAATGAATGTATGTTAGTTTGTAGTCCAATTATTGAAGGCACATTGAATATAGACTTGTGTGTAATGTGGCAAAATGTACTTGGGCCACTTCATTTATCACATGCTAGAATTTGATAGAAACGACTCAGCTTTTACATGACCTCTAGAGAGACAGCTCTTTTTTGTGCAGCATGTCACTTTAAAATAGGCCTGAAGAAAAGGCAGCCAAATAGCAGCTGTCTGGAGCCTATTTTAAAGTTAATTAAGCTTTGAAGCTTTTCCAGCAACCAGAAGAAAAGCTGCTGCCAGGACTCTGTCTGAAAGATATGACCAAGTAGTGTCACAGTGAAGCATTACTGTAAGCCTGCAAATGCCATCGCCCTCAGGAAAATAAAGGATATGGTGTATTTTCATTCTTTTAATGGTTACCCCAGAGCTTCCAAATACCATTGGGCTGCCAGCGGGACCTTTCTGTTATTTATGTATATTCCCAAAGTTTTATACCTATAAATGATCCATGCAATGAAAGTGAAAGACCCGCTTTCATAAGGACAATTCATTCACAGAATAAATAGTAAAAGGTTTTTTTTTTGTAAGCATTTTAAAAAGCGTGAATGATGCAGTGGGCTGTTGTTTGACTTTACAGTCACTTTTGTAAAATCAATGACCTGTGTGACGCATTGCCTCAAGCTTTAGCACGGTTATATTTCAGATTAATTGCTTTAGAAATGTGATATAGAGCTGGCTGTGAGATGTATGAGTCTGGCTGGCATATTTCATAAAAATAACTAAAAACAATGAGCATATATCACAGGAAGATGTTGCTCTCAGTGAAATTATGCATTTGAAGGCTTTGGAGGAATGGCATGTTCAGTCAGCTTGAGGAGGGGAGGGGGAGTAATTCCCCTCTGATGTGGCAAGAACATCTTAGTGTGTTGACTGGAACTAGTACTGGAAGAAGACCTTGGAGAGAAAACAGAATATGCATTTAAGATATGTTAAGATACGAAATCTAATAACAAAACACATTTGGGCAAGTGTGGCGTGAAACTCATCAATAATTGCAACAGAATAGCAAGAAGGAGAAAAATCTAATGTTAACACAGCTATGAGGGATCACAAGACGCAAACCAACCTTCTCAACCATCAACAAATGTAAGTGATTGCACATGAGTGGCAAGAAGACAATAATCCAGCCTCCTGGGAACTTCTGGCTCTGGCCTTAGGCAAGGATGTTTAAGGTTACAGATGACCAAAGCCCAGCCCAGTGGGAAAGCGCTGCAATACTTTAGTCTAGACATGAAAATTGGGAGTGTGTTTGAATCCTTAACAAAGTTTGTGGGAGGTTATTCCATAGCTGTGGTTAAATGTATGTATGTGTGCATGTTTTTCCTGCTGGGACTTTTTAATTGTATAAAATAATATAAATCCTGCACCTTGCAAACGATGTAAATTTAAGTTATAAAGTTAGTGGTTAAGGTACTGGACTCCAGGGTCCAGGGTTCAAATCCCACCTCTTGGTTGGTCCCTAACTGTCCATAAGCAGAGTTGGTCCCTTAACCCCAACTGATTGGATTTTAAGAATTGTATGAATTGTAAGTCGTTCTGGATAAGGGCGTCTCTTAACAAATGACAAAAATGTAAACGTAAATGTAAGTCTCTGTGTTCACTCATCTGTTGCGGGGCTAGGTCATGTATGTTACAAGAATTGCACTGCTCACAAAATGAGGGAATATTTGAAAACGAATACGAAGAGGATCTCGCAAGAACTGCTGGACAGTCTGATCCTGTCCATGCCAACTGAGCTCTTGTCTCTGGTTGGCATATTGTTAGCATATGAGTGTACACAAGATAACCTGATCTACATTCTTGATGGTCATTAAAAGCACAAGCAGCATACAGTTGTACCTTGATTATAGCAATAATTATTTCTTC
This sequence comes from Parotocinclus haroldoi, assembly GCA_034779995.1. NCBI lineage: Eukaryota > Metazoa > Chordata > Actinopteri > Siluriformes > Loricariidae > Parotocinclus > Parotocinclus haroldoi. Next base: position 33,094 of record JAUZST010056819.1, on the reverse strand, counting down.
CAATAAATTGGTCTTCATTTGCAGCACCCCCTTGCAGTCGAGCACAAAATTGCTCTTGCGTTTGGTTACAACTTCAAATCATATAGTTACAGGCTGGTTGTTCTTTACATTTTTATAGTTTAATGTTTTAAGGTAATGTCCTTGTCTTTACTGAGTATGAAATGATACTGGGTGAAGTTATTCAGTGTATTAAAGCAAAGATATATCAATTCGAACCTAAAATATCTTGCCAATTACAGGTAAGTGGGTTATAATGTAATTCTTCATTCTTATTAAAAATAGATATTATATGTTAACTTATTATCATTTGCAAATGAATAGCAGTTTAAAATCTTCTAACATGATACATATTATCTGTTTTTATAATGTCCATAAAGTTATTGCGTTTTAACATAATTTGAAACTAAAAATATTATATTATACACTCTTGAAGGAAACAATAACAATACATCTTTGTTCAGAAAATATGCATGAACTAAGAAATTGCACTCCTGAGACATGGTCACGATTTGCTCATTTCTGCTTGTTGCTGCTCTAACTTGTTGGGGAGAAGAAACAAGAACTGGAAACTGGAAGGAATATGTACTTATTGTACTTGTACAAAAATCATTACCTTTTCAATGTTTGATATAAAGCACATTTGGGTTTTTAAAATCAATTTTTATCATAAAATATTAGTCATTGGTTGGTAACCTTCCATACCTGATGCAGCCCTATAAATAGAAACAGAGGTGACAGGTATCTACAGGCAAAGAGCATTGTGAGATCCAGTGTAAATGAGTGAAAAAATCTGCTCTCAAAAAAAGCAATGTATCATGCAGGGTTTGCTGTCAGAAATCACGTAGTAGGTCTTCACCATGCCAACTGTTGTTTCAATGCTTTGAAACAACAAGCAAAGTTTTCTAAAAGGAAGGTTCTGGAAGGCCCAAAACCTCTTCAAGCAGAGATGACCACCTGCTGAGATTTACAGTTCACAAAGATAGGGAAAAATGTTTCAAAAGCCGTCAGCAGAATTCAAGACCTCAGAAAATAAGACTTTCAAGAAGAACAGTAACCAGATCCTTGTCTGTTGTAATGCAGGTTTTGTTTCTAGAAGATGTGTTAAAAGCCGCTCCTCTCTAAGAAAACATCAAGGACAGAAAGAAACAGAGAGATGTCTATGAAGATCTGGTGAGAAATGTAGCATAGTGGTAAACGTGTCATGATGTGTGTGTGATGGGGGGTTGGGGGCTTCACACTGACACAGCTACTGGTGAACTACTTCACTGTGAAAAGTCAATTAATGCTTTGAAGTAAATGACAATATTGAAACACTATTATTAATGCAGAAAAAAGCACTGTAAAATATTTAAATGTGTTGATTAAATATAAAAGCAGAGTGTTGATTATAAAGAGTCCTTGAGTTTCAGATTCAGAAAACTTTATTCATCCCCTAGGGGCAATTGAAGAATTTGACTTACAATATGTAACTAATTACGATAGTGTAAATAGTGATATTTTTATACATAGCAATACGGCTTTACAATATGAACTTCAAAAATAAAAACAAAATAGTTTAATTGACACAGAAAAAAACACAAACATTATTGACAGAACGACCCCTTAATGCACAATGTATTCTGTTAGGTCATCTGATTAGACTACATGTAGAAACTATTTTTACACGTGTCAGCAGTGCAAACAACACTGTAACACTGGAGTGGCCCGGTGGCTCAGTGGGTAGCGCCATTGCCCCATAGCAAAACGGTCCTGGGTTCAATAAGTGGGAGGAGTGCCCTCGGTTCTTTCTGTCTGGAGTCTGCAAGTCCTCCCTGTGTCTGTGTGGGTTTTCTTTCACAGTCCAAAGACATGCATGTTTACTCTAAATGGCCTTTAACTTGAATGTGCATATCAGTGTGTACACTTTCTGTGTGTTGCTAAAGTGGCCACTGAAGCTCATGTTCACTGAATTATGTGTCTATTGTACAGAATCCGCTTTTTCACTGTAATAAACAAAACAGAAATAAGAATTATCTGAAACCGTTCACATTTCAGATAATGTAGGAATATAGTGGTTATGGGACCATTTTAGACAGTTCAGGCTGCAACTATTGGGGCCCTCAGATATAATATAATAATATATCTTGGTTAAAGTAATATATCGTGGAAGAAAAGCATTATTGTAAGGGATATTGGCCTTGTTACTGCAGTATAAAGATTATGCCTTAATGTTTTATATCTAAGGATTTTTCTGTGTCATATGCCATTAAACAGCTGTCATGGTTGTCATGGATCACAATTGTAACCAAACTGATGTGATTTTGAGTGGGCTAACAGGCTTTCCTTCTGCTGAGTCATGACCCAGACATTAAGTAGTCAATAACGAGAGCCGATTAATATTACATGTTACACACACATACACACACACACATTCCAGGACCACCCGCGTAAACGAAAATCCACAAAGTAGGGACGCTATATTGATTTAAGTATTTATACACTATTTTAGCCATAGAACTTGAATTAAATGAATTCAGTCTATGATAAAACTTCACAGATGAAAACATGAAAACGTCAAGTAGCGACTCATGAGGGCGATGCACTAGTCTTACTTCTCGTTTTTGGTGAGTATTCATCCACTGAGTAAATACTGTATTACTATTGTAGTGTTATTAACTGTTGAATAATCAAGCAACGTGCTGAAGTAATCGAGCGTTCTCTTTACTTAACATTTACTTAACCATACATCACTCTCATATCACACATGCTCCGTCTGTACCGAGCTTATCCTACACATTTAGTAGAAGCAACAACTATTTACTGTAAATCGTAATATTTATGATTTCTAACATTCCTTTATTGTTAGAATTAATATTTTTAATATAATTTTTTTTAAATTTGTGATTTTTTTTAAATGTGAAAGTTCCCCAAAAACCAGCGAAACAGCGAGAATCCGCAATATATTTTAATCATTAACATATTTTGAAAACCTGCGATGCACCGAGTCTGCAAAAGGTGAACCGCAAAGTGGCGAGGGAACACTGTGTGTGTGTGTGTCTGTCTGTGCGTGTGTGTCTGTCTGTGCGTGTGTGTGTGTCTGTCTGTGTGTGTGTCTGTCTGTGCGTGTGTGTGTCTGTCTGTGCGTGTGTGTGTGTCTGTCTGTGCGTGTTTCTGTATGTCTGTCTGTGTTTCTGTATGTCTGTGTATGTCTGTGTGTGTCTGTGTGTGTCTGTGTGTGTGTCTGTATGTCTGTGTGTGTGTCTGTATGTCTGTCTGTGTTTCTGTATGTCTGTGTGTGTCTGTGTGTGTCTGTGTGTGTCTGTGTGTGTGTCTGTATGTCTGTGTGTGTGTCTGTATGTCTGTGTGTGTGTGTGTTATTCTAAAGGAAACCTTTCCTATAGAAACCATGAGGAAAGCAGCCCAGCTTGGGTTCGGCGGGATTTATGTCCGGCCAGAGGTTGGTGGCTCGGGCTTATCTAGGCTCGACACCTCCATCATCTTTGAAGCCTTGTCCACAGGTTGTGTGAGCACCACGGCCTACATCAGCATTCACAAGTCAGTCTGAACAGGAGTGTGTATCGATTGCGTATGGCATACCTGTTTAATGTATCAGCTGAGTTTTGTTTTTTTTTTTCCCCTCACGTTGCAGCATGTGTGCCTGGATGATCGACACGTTTGGCAATAACGAGCAGAGAGAGAAATACTGCCCTGATCTCTGCTCTATGGAGAAGTTTGCCTCCTACTGTCTGACAGAGCCTGGTAGGACAGAAATTCAGTTTTATATGCTCGATAGCATTAATGTTACTAACAGCTGATGGTCTCACAAAAAAAGGGTCTCATTATACAAGGTTTTTAACGTCAGCATTACCTTAAGCATAAGAACATTGACCGAAATTGATCATGACCAGATATTACTGTAATGTAAACATAAAGAATATTTTCTTAAGAACATCCATTATCTGCCGCTTAATCCATATGGAACCGCTGCCCAACTGGTGCCCACTCGGCAACTCTGGGCGCAAGGGCATGAACAACCCTAGACGGGGTCCCAATCCATTGTAACGCGCGCACACTCTCAGAGAGTCACGCAAACTAAGGGCCATTTTAGGGACTCCAATTAACCCAACACGCACATCTTTGGGCTGAGGGAGAGAACCTAGAGTAAACCCAGGCAGACAGGCCGCTCCACCCTGGGATTGAAGGCAGCGGTCCTACCCAGCGAGCCACCATGCTGCCATTTCACAAAAAGAGTAACAATTGAGTACTACTCATAGTAGGACAGACACATACAAACCTTACCAGTCCCTAAAGACATCAACCAGTTTGAATAATCTCTAGTCTAAATGTGAGATTATGTGCTCGATCGATCAGGTAGTGCTGTCTTTAACTCCTCCCTCTGCTCATGGTTCCACAGTCATGTGTGACCAGCTGGGCAGAAGAGCAAAGCGCGCTGCACTGGGGTGCAACCGGAATGCTGAGAACCCCAGTCCAAGTCCTGACCCGGACCCCACTCGTGTCTTGTTTACATGTGCTCCCGGTGTATTTGTGGGTTTCCTTCCGCTGGTGTGTCTAAAGTGTCCCAGTATGAGTGACAGTGTGTGGTGTGTGCGCACCTGTCTTGGCTTGGTTCCCACCTTGTGCCCTGTGTTCCCTGTCCTCCCCCTTTGACGCTGAATTGAACCCCACTTTCTCTGCTCTCACCAGAGCAGCTCTTGTACTTTGGTTTGGAAACCATGACCTTCAGATTACTAGTCCGGAACTTTGACACTGACCCACCCTGCCAGTCTGTACATACAACTCACTTCTGTTTGACGGTTCTTCGTTTTTTTGGTGTATCGGCACCCCGTTTGTACTGTCGCGTCAGTCCTTGGAAGCTAAGGCAATTGTGATTTCTCTCTTTTCGTAAGGAAGCGGAAGTGATGCGGCGTCGTTACTAACCGGCGCGAAGCTACAAGGAGACCACTACGTACTGAACGGCTCCAAGGTACAGAGGTCACCTTGAGAAAAACCCTAAATCAAACCCTGAGCCCAGAACTCATAGGCGTCTTTCACTTCAGGCCTTCATCAGCGGAGGAGGAGATACGGACGTCTATGTTGTGATGTGTCGCACTGGTGGGAAGGGTCCCAAAGGCATCTCCTGTCTGGTGGTGGAGAAGGAAACCCCAGGGCTGAGTTTTGGCAAAAAGGAGAAGAAGGTAATGAGGAACTGGGCGGAGAACATAACTGCAAATTTGACCTTTCCTTGGTTGTGAAATTGAAAGGCAAATCACTTTCTTGGAAAACGTTTGCTAGTAAAGAGCCAACCTTAATCTCCACCGCTCAGAAAAATATGATTGTTTTTGTGAGCAGTATATAATTGTTCGGCAGAGCACGTTAAAGATGTGGTCAGTGATTTCAGGACACTAAATGGTTAATTTTTTAACTAAAATGCATGCTTGAAGGAAAATTCCAGTCTGGATAGACTCAGATCTGCGTAAATATGAGTTAATAACGATGTTGGGCCACCAGCATCCTGCTTATCAGGACAGTGAGGAGTCTCTTGTTGTTGTCTGGAAATTCAGAAAACTCATTCTGGCATTCAGGTTCTCTCACCGGTATGATAAAGTATTCTACTAAAACCACTAGACCTTTAATGACCAGACAGACTGGGTTTCCTTCCCCGTGTCTGCGGATTCAAAAAACAAACCACACAAAGATATTTAGTGCTGTATCCGTCCCTTATGGCAGCGAGCGCCTTTTTTTTTTAGGTATTTTATTCCTGTTGGTGGGTAGCACCGCTGCCTCACAGCAAGAAGGTCCTGGGTTCAATCCCAGGGTGGGGCGGCCTGGGTCCTTTCAGTGTGGAGTCTGCATGTCCTTCCCGCGTCTACGTGGCTTTACTCCGGGTACTCCATTTTCTTCCCACAGTCCAGAGTCGTGTGTTAGGTGAATTGGTGTATCTAAATTGTCATTGACTTGTGTGTCTGTGCGTGCGTGCATGACTAGTCTTTAGACGAACTTGTGTATGGATGTAACTTTGCGTGTAACGCTGCATGGCCAATGAGGCCGATAAGCGACATTAAAGAAGCCAAACAAACCAACTTATTGACACAAAGGACCTCTAACGCTTTGAACTCGACGGGTTTGTACACAAGTGAGCCACTAGAGGGCAGCAATATGACATGTAACTGAGGAACTACCGTCTGTTCTGCAGGTGGGCTGGAACTCGCAGCCAACGAGAGCTGTCATATTTGAAGACTGTGCGGTTCCCGTCACCAACCGGCTGGGTTCAGAAGGACAGGGCTTCAACATCGCCATGAAGGGTCTCAATGGAGGCAGAATAAACATCGGTGAGAACTGTTAACGAGACATTGTGCTCGGGGTTTCGGATTCACTAAAACATCCACTCATCCGTCAAGACCTTTGAACAACCAAGAAGTAATGGAGAACCAAAAGTTGATAGGGTTGAAATCTACTTTTGCTGGCCACTTCATTAGGTACACCTGTTCAACGTCTAATCAGCCATTTAGCTACCTAGTAGAATCTCCGTGCATTTAGGTATTATGGGCATGCTTACCAGCTCCCGGAAGTTCAAAACGTGCATTAAAATGGGGAAGAAAGGTGATATAAGCGACGTGGAACGTGTTGGTGCTAGACCAGGGGTGGGCAAACCTTTTTGACCCGTGGGCCACAGAGGGTTCTAAGATTTGACAGAGGGGCCGGACCAGGAGCAGACGGATGGAGTGTTTGGGTAATTTACCTCATAAGAGAAATAACAACAACATGGGATACGTAGAAAACGTGCTTTAATTTCAATAGAAAATTACCAAAAGCATTGCAACAAAATATCTCTTCCAAGTCCCGCAGTACTTATTTACTGAAACGACACTGAAACAAAATAAAATGAACAAAAAACAGCTTTTTTTTTTTAAAGTTACTAACAGTTACCATTTTGAAGCTTTTAAAGTTTTATCTGACTGCTTGCCAGCATAGTTGGCACGTTTTGTGGTAAAGTGACGGCTGATATTATACTCTTTATAAACGGTCGCAGTCTCTTGCATGTCAGGCATACAGTAGTCGATCGGTATTCGGTATTATAAAAAAATATTTATTTGTCCAATCCTGCTTAAACACTCGACATTCTCTGTCCACTTTTCTTTTTTTTTTTTTTAACTCCTTTCATCATTACAGAAGGGCTGAGCTGTCAAAGAGGGAAAACGATGTGTTCATACGGTGTCGGAATGATCGGGAAAAATCACTTTCTCAATGGGAAAAACCACTTGAACGCAGCTTGAGTCAGTTTATCAGAGAGCCCCATCTATCGAGAAATGCCAGAATTGCAGGGAAAATAAAACATTAGCAGGGTTTGGCATTAGAATTTATTCTAATTGGGGTATTAAAAAGCTTAACGGGCCGTAGTTTGCCCACCCCTGTGCTAGACAGACCGGTACTGGGATTTTCATGCATAGGCATCTCTAGGGCTTACAGAGAGGGGTCTAAAGTTTCGGTTAAAGTTCGGAACTGAAAATGGGGTCCAATGAAATGCTAGCAAAGGTGCACCTCATATTGGGGCCGATTAGTCCAGGACGTTGTGCGCTGGGAACCAAAAATCTGATCTTAGAATGCTTTGGATCTTTTTTGGATTTCTGCTGCATCAGATTAACGACCCGAAACACAACAATATTTACTTGGAGTCCAGATAACCAATTATTTACGCTAAATGTTCGGTGGTTCGGTGGGTGGCACGGCCGCCTCACAGCACGAGGGTCCCGGGTTCAATCCCAGGGTGGCACGGCTGCCTGTGTGGATTCTTCATGTTCTCCTCGTGTCTGCGTGGGTTTACTCCGAGTACTCCGGTTTCCTCACACAGTCCAAAGACAGGTTTGGTTAATTGGTATCTCTAAAGTGACCCTTAGTGTGACTGTGTGTGTGGATGGATTGGCGCCCCCCGTCTATTGTTGTTCCTGCCCTTGTTCCCAGAGCACGACAACGAGCGGCAGCTTGCCAGAGGCTGGATCTGAACCCTGGACCTTCCTGTTGACAGTCCACTCCTTCACCACTGCCTGATGTTCATTAGTAAAATAATTATGTAACTGGTTCTCCATACCTGTAACAGCTTAAAGACTTGTTTTTAAGTCGGGTACAGATAAAAGAACGTTTAAGATCTGTCAATGTAATGTAGTGCTAATCAGAATTAATCCGAGTTTGACCTGTTCTGCTGCATCCCCAGCTTCCTGCTCACTGGGAGCGGCACATGCTTCTGTTGTGCTCGCCCGAGATCATCTACGTGTGCGCAAACAGTTCGGAGAAGCTCTTGCAAACAGCCAGGTGAGGCGCTAGTGATGAGGTTACTGCTTTATCGTCACTGCTGTGTTCGGAAAGATTGGAGGAATCCTCTTAGCCAGCTCAGAACTAGGCTTAAACACTCCTGCCTAAGAGATTAAGCTTAAGACTGGCTCAGAAGCGAGCCCAGTGCGCCCCCCTGTCTAGTGTTGTTCCTGCCCAAAGTTGCCCAAAGTTGGCCCACGACCCCATGTGGATTAAGCAGAAGAGAATGAATGAATGAATAAATAATAATAGTAATAATCGGGCTAATGGTGTTCGTCTACAGTTCCTGCAGTTTAAGCTGGCTGAGATGGCCACCAAGCTGGTGGCGTCTCGACTGATGGTGCGTCAGGCGGCTGTCGCGCTGCAGGACGACAGACCGGACGCCGTCTCGCTGTGCTCCATGGCTAAACTCTTTGCCACTGATGAGTGCTTTACAGTGAGTATATGCATGCTCTAGGGTTAGACCAGCTTAGGTCTTGATTTCTGTTGAGTTCAATAGAGCGTATTGCGATGTTTTTGTTTCTTCTTTATCTTTCCTCCTGTGCTTGTAGATATGCAACCAGGCTCTCCAGATGCATGGCGGATATGGCTACCTCAAGGACTATGCGGTGCAGCAGTTTGTTCGGGATATACGAGTGCATCAGATCTTAGAAGGCAAGTCCCCTTGATTTCATCCAGCCTTCTATTTGCAGGGTGCAGGAGTACATTTGCGAAGCAGGGGTCGCTGTAGCATGACCGGGTTATGACCTACCTCAACCAATTGTGCGTACGTCAAGTCAACCTGGCAACCCGGGTCCGAATTATGCTGGGCTGTCGAATTGCCCTGCTCCAACCTGAGCACCTGCCAGAGATTGATCGCTTGCGTTGTTTAGCATTCGGAAACCAAACCGGGGCATTCCACTCACACAGTGACATTTTAGAGACCCCAATTGACCGCACAAAAATGCGATATTGAGCCGGAGTAGATCCACACGCACACAAGGAGGACTTGGAAACCCCATACCGATGGCGACCGGGCGGGGGACTCGAACCCGAGTCTCTGGAGCCCTGAGCCGACAACCTTGCCATGTTTGCCTGGTGTTTAAGGACGTTCAACTGGAAAAATTCTCTCTCTCATTCAGGTACTAATGAAGTCATGAGGATGATCATTGCCCGAAATCTGCTGACCGAGTCGTGATCGTCGAACCAGCGCCAAACTGCTTCCCATCCAGGATTTTGGTGTGGTTTGTGGCCTGATCATGCATAGAGGAATGCTTTTCCATGTCGTTAGAGATTCTGTTACTTTACTAGAGAGCACTACTCGCCAGTACACTCCGTGAACCTGGAAAGGAACAGACTGGTTTTGTACACGCTCTAGTATGCAGCCGTTCTAGCTGTGAACTACTTCTTTATTCACTCGAATAATAATTCTATTATCTTTAGTTTCTCCACATACATTTCAGTATTTGCCATTGTTTAAGCATTACACACCACGGACCGCTGATTTGTAGATTTGACTTTATTAACTAAAGGTACGCGCCATTTAATGGCAGCTGTAGGCTCTGTGGAATAGGGCTTGACCAAAATGGGCGGCTACCAGTAAAGGGGTAGGGGTGGGTCATGGAAAGAACACCACAACAGCATGACAAGGCCTGGGCCTCGATATGATTACCTCATGATATTTTGTGGTACGATGACCCGTAACAATATTTTGACTTTTATGATGAGAATCCGATATATACTGTATATGGTAAAGTCTCCGGTTCACGATAAATCCAGCTTACGACGGATTTCTCTAAACAAATCTCCCTCGTACACCTGGGACTACTTGTGCTTGTTTTCTGTCATTCAGATGGGAGTAAGATGTACAGGGAGGGTCAAAAGTTGCCTTCGGACGATCGCTACGCTTCTTGTCGTTCACAGTCCTGGTTTCTTTAAATTTGGTTATGAGCGACGTGACAGTGCTATGTGAAATTGGGGATTTTTCTGGGTGTCGTTTCTCTAAGTTTCCTTGCTATGATACGGCAGCTGCGTCCCCCGGAAATCAGAATAATTCATTCCAATTTCAGTTACCTGTGACGAACAACAAACGTTTTACACTTTGCGCTGATAACTTTTGGACCCCAGGAGACGTAAATGCATGGCAGTAACAAATATGGCAGCATTCAAGATGTCACCCATGTTCAGGACATTGCTTAAAGGACAGGCCCCCTTAGCCATTACTAGCTGGGGTGTTCATATACATCATTTTAGCGTTTGGTTCTGAAATAAAAAGGGGTGTAGTGTGATTTTTGACTCTGTGTAATAGACAGAGTTTTATTTCCTACTAAAACACAGAGATCGGATGGACGTTAAACGGCGCGTACCTGGAACTGAGTTCCAAATCGGATTCAGTAAACCGGAGGCAGATGGCTGTGTATTATCGTAGTTGCTCCTGCGACTGATCTTGAACTGGAATCATATTGAGTATTTAACTGTATTTAACTCGTCTTCTAGCGGAATGAATATTCCCATCTCAAAACTGGGGTTCATGAGAAGCAGTAGAACGGTCATGGGGGGGTTTCTTTCCTGTTCAAAATTGTGCCGACTAGGTGTATTTTCTTGCATTAAATAACAAACGACTCGATTAATCCTGGCGTCTCCTCAAACTGACGTTGCACATTCTATTCTAATTTGGGTGAGTCACAACGCTGCGCTCCCGCTTCCTCACCCCGTACGGTGGAGGAAATAATAATTTGATCCCTTGCTGACTTTGTGAGTTTGCCTACTTACAAAGATATGAAGAGTCTATCATTTTAAGGGTAGGTTTATTTTAACAATGAGAGATGGAATATCTAAAAGGAAATCCAGAAAATGACGTTGTATAAAATGTATACATTTATTTGCGTTTTACAATTTGCTTATAAATAAGTATTTGATCCCTTTAGAAAACAAGACTAAATACTTGGTGACAAAACCCTTGTTGGCAAGCACAGCAGTCAGACGTTTTTTGGTAGTTGATGGTGAGGTTTGCGCATGTGTCAGGAGGAATTTTGGTCCACTCCTCTTTGCGGATCCTCTCTAAATATTTACCATTTTGAGGCTGTCGCTTGGCTACTCGGACCTTCAGCTCCCTCCATAAGTTTTTCAATTTTATGTTTCTAAGTTTTTAAGTCTGTGACATGCTGAGTGGTTTCATACAAACGTGACTGCTCCCGGTCATTTCAATTACGTACGGCGTCCATTTAAAAGTATGGGACAAATGTGTGGATTCCTAGGGATTTAACAGTGGCAGCTTGGCATTTAAACCCTAAAACCTTTTGTGTACAGGCCTGTACCTTAACCACTAAGCCACCACAGTTCCTTAGTGTCACTAGGATCAAATATAATGGCTTATTGAGAGAACCCAGAGAAGCAGAAAGAACATTGGCGCATCACAGGCATTTGCTTTTAAGTCCCCAAGATCCAGACCGCGAATTCCCATTCAATATCTTTAAAATGTGGCTTCACAGCCTTAAGACAGGCTGTCCTTTACACCAGTGGGCTGCAGTGGGACACTCGGAGCTGTGCAGATTCATCCCCACTGAAATGAGCAGAAAGCAATGGACCCTTTAATTGGCTCCTCTTCATCTGACTGGGAAACAAAGAGAAATCAGATTTACTATGGAGAGGAGCTGCAAGTTCATCATCACAGAGGTTCGAGTCGCACACCTCGGCTTGTCCTCTGCACGCCCATGAGCTCTCTTTCTGTAGCAGAAGTAAGCAGTCACAGCTGCGGTCAACAGGACCAAGAGGCAGACCCCGATCAAAGCCCCACCAACCACTGCTGCAGTCCCGCCATCTGTTGGTGCACGCACGTCGTCTGTCAAGTACAGCCCAAACGCGCCCCTCTGAACAGATTAGTGACGATGTGAGGTCATACTCACGCTCCACTCTGACAGCGATGCTGCATGCCGCCTCACCCAGGTCATTCCATGCTCTGCATACGTACGTCCCGGTGAAAGCGGCAGATAAGTTGGACAAGAAGAGAGAACCGGTTCTCTGATCTGGTGTGCAGTGTTCACAACATTACACAAAAGGTAAAGGGAAACGTTAGAAACGACTTGATTTTATAACCATTGATGTAGATGTTCTAGATGTAGAGCATTTATGAATAATAAATATAGCTAACTGTCCAGAGCTTATGTTGTCGAACCTTTAAGCCGAGATCAGGCGGCTGCACATGGGACAGGGTTGGAACAGAATAAGGCTGAATCTAAAATGAGACTCTACTTCATACAGTGCAAAAGTCTAAGGTCACTGTTGGATTTGTTGTTTTAGCAATACAAACCCAGACACTTGGTTTCGTCACTCCGTAATACTTCTTCACTCCAAGCTGTGGGAGTCTCTTTCTCCCCTGGAAAAGTGTTTCTTGGCTGCTACCCTTGCAAAAAGGTCGTCCCTGATTTAGCTTCTTTAGCCTGTAGAAGAGCTTGGCATCCTGATGAAGGGGATGCTTGCACTAAATATTCACCACTGCAGCCAATAGGATTAAAAAAAAAAAAAATCAAATTTCCAGTTTGGGCAGCACGGTGGCTCACAGCAACAAGGTCCCGGGTTCGATCCCAGGGTGGAGCAGTCCTCCCCGTTTCTGTGTGGGTTTACTCTGGGTACTCTGGTTTTCTCCCACAAACAGTCCAAAGACATGCATGTTAGCTTAATTGGTGTCTCTAAAGTGGCCCTTAGTGTGTGACTGTGTGTGTGCGTGCACCCTACGATGGATTGGCACCCCATCTAGGGTTGTTCCTGCCATTGCGCCCTGAGTTGCAGGCTGGCCCGCGACCCCGTGTGGATTAAGCGGAAGACAATGCAAGAATGAATGAATACATTTCCTGCATGTGAATGTCCTGTCATTTCTAAGCCGTCCTTGGTGAGGAAGTATTTTTTTTTTGAAAAGTTGGCGGTCAATAAACCACTGTTTTAGAAGGGAAACAGAGGGAAAAGGTGAACATATGCTAAAGGTGACCAAGAATGGAATGAAGAACAGCGGGGAAAAGTATTTTGGAGTGACAAATCCAAGTTGGAAATATTGAAGTGGTCGTAAGCCGTTTGCGCAGTGTAACACTGCTCCCAAAAATTAGGGGATATTTAATTGCCTTCGTTTTTGGGCGCAGTAGATACAGTATATACTGTATATTACTTGGCTTGTTCAGTTGTTCTACCTCATGCAAACGTGTGCCTTAGGGATTCAACGTCCGGTCGAAAGCCTTGAATTGAATCAGGAAAGGTGTTCAGTGTTTGTTTGGTGTGCAAACAACACTGCGCTAGTTTCAGGAACCATAGATAAAGCATGGGTGTGGCTCAGCTACAGAGCCTTAAAGCACTAATCTTATGGCAGCTGTCTGTATTTTCTTATATGACCTACCTTCCACAAGGCTTGTGGGTGGCAAAGGAGCTGCGTTTTTCTCTCGGCTCCAGGAGTAGATGGGTGTAGGAACCCCTTGGGGGCTTTGACATGTCAGAGTGACATCGTTCCCCGCATAGGCGCTGCCAATCAGCTGACATACTGGCACAGATGGAGGCACTGCATGTGCAAGGAGAACGCAAAGGAAGGGCAGAAGTGCTCAAAATATTAGTTTGTTGCCAGTCAGTAATGCAATATAGAGAATATTTAACCTAGATTGCTGATGCAAATATATGGCCTAGGACTGTGGTGGCCTAGTGGTTGAGGTACTGGACTATGGACCACAAGGTGAAGGGTTCAAATCCCACCTCTGCCACAGGTTGGTCCCTGACCCTTAACCCACAATTGCTTGGATTGTAAAAATGTATGAATTGTAAGTTGCTCTGGATAAGGGCGTCTGCTAAATAATGTAAAAATGCTGTTTTAAGTGACAAATGCCTGGGATCAGAGTATGGCGACATCGTGGTGAGCTCTTCAGTACTTCCTTTGCCGTGGAGCGGCACGCTGGCTCAACTGCTGATGTGATTTGACAATTGATTTGATCATTCAATGGCATTTAGGGATATGAGGAACACTAACAAATCAGCGATATGCACAGGACATCCTGCGGCCACATGTGTTGCCTCCCATCATGGCAGAGTTTCCAACTTGTATTTTTTAGCAGGATAAAACCCACATACAGCAAAGATTCCCCAGGAGTGTCTCTACCAGAATGGAACATTTCACTCATTTAACATTTATAGGGACCAGCTGGGATGCCAACTTCGGCAAACTATGAGCATGCAGATGGGCCACAGGATAGCACGCAGAACCTGTTTGCTTCTCTACCCAACCGTATCTCAACTTGTATCCAGGCTAGAGACGATCTGACAGAGTTCTACAGCCTAATTTCATAGTAATAATAATTATAGTAATCACTTACATATATAATTACATTTACACATCTAAACTTTTAATTTGATCCCAACAACTCCTCCTTGGTGAGTTATTTTTTTTTGTCAGTGATAGACATGAGGTGCTTAAACACTGCACCACCAGCCCCAGCTCCTGATTTCATTCTTGCCAATGCCATAAATGTTTTTGGTGTATTAGACTTGGGTTTTCTCCTACCTAGTACAGTCAGGTTGATCAGACCCTGTCCGCTTCCAGACCAGTCGTTTGGATTGGTCACATCACATATATAAAGTCCACCATCACTGGGCTGGACGCTGAGGATAGTCACGGAGGCGACGCCAGCCACCGGTGGGTTCTGAACTAAAGTCATCCTGCCTTCCCAAGAGTTCACCCAGTAGAGTTTCCCATTGTAATATAGCACCTATACAAAAACAAAAGACTCTGATGAAGCATGGCATGGCATGGCTGTTTGTTTATTTGCTTTATTTAATGTCTCTATCTGCATTACTTTTACTTTTACAGCATTTAGCAGACGACCTTATCCAGAGCGACTTACAATTAAAGCATCAGTGACACACAAGGTTACATCAAAACTAGTCGTATACCATAGATGAACGCGAGCCAATGCCTATTTAGAGTAATCAGTTAACATAAGCATGTCTTTGGAATGTGGGAAGAAACTGGAGTACCCGGAGTAAACCCACGCAGACACGGGAAGGCAGTCCTACCGAACGAGCCACTGTGTTAGTCGCGTAGCTATTTTGGATTTGTAAAAAAAAAAACCTTGGCGCATACCCTTTTTGCTTGTATGGCGGGAGTTCCGAGGGCAGCATAACGCCATTCCAGAGTGAAGCCCTCTGACGCCTGGGTGCTGTAGTGGCAGTAGAGCTGGACCGAGGAGCCAGAGCGGGCTAACACGGAGTTCTTCACCACCACTGCATTCCAAGAAGAAGCTTGATCTGAGCGAGGACAAACAGAAAACTGACTGTGAGGTAAATAAGTTTATGTCCCCTGTTCCACCGGTTTCACCAACCATTAGAAACTTCTAAAGCTTGGGTACAAATCACACACCTGGTCAATTGGCTCCCACCTGAAATCAAGGGTAGTAGATTTGATTACTGCAAAAAAGGGCGGCTGTTCCGTGAGAATTGCACTGCACTTTGTCTAAACTGGGCCATCCTTTTAAACTGGTTGAATGAGCCTAGAGGTCAAAGGCACCATTGTTGATCTGAAATGTTTGGGTCTGTGACAACAATCGCAATCTCTTTACAAAAAGCTGGCTTATGTGATAAGAGAGAGGCCGGAAAAGATGTTTTATGATCAAATGATATAGAACTTTTTTTTTTTTAACACTTAATAGCACACCACCCTCAAAATCGTACCTACTGTGCAGGTTGATTAAGGCAAAATTGTCTTACGGTGGGTTTTTTGCCACCCCCTTCGCCAGGGATTGCACGATTTAGTTGGGACTGAAGGGAAAATGGACACTGGCGAGCACGCCAAAATTTGCGAGGGATGTTTGGATTTCACTGCCAAATATGGACTGAATATGGACTGTTGCTTTTCGTACTTGAATAATGTAAGGCACAATGTATAAAAAGGCTATTTACGGTATTGTGCAGAAGTCTCAGGCCAACAGATTAGATTAGAAGGTTAGTTAGACTTAAATTACAAATTGTTTTAGCAGTGGTAAACTAACCATAGAACGCAAGCAAGGGTTGTTGCACATCCAGTATATTCCATTTACATTTACGGCATTTTGCAGACTCCCTTATCCACAGCGACTTGCAGCTTGGCTGGGGTGGGATTTGAACCAACAGGGCCAGATGTATTTCGATGAAGTATAAAAATAATTCAATAAAAGACTTTCTATACGCTAGAGTGGCAAGTAGTTACAGTAACCTTATACTGAAGAATATCTGAAGATCAGGAGTGGTCTTTTTGTAAGATTAGCAGTTAGTTAAGAAATAAAATTGGTTTGAAATTTTTCCACTCGTCTACAAAATGATCTAATCTAAAATCTAATGGTGGCCTAAGACTTTTGCCCAGTCCTGTATATGTGGGAGTTTTGATATCAGCCTGAAAAATATTGAATATACAGAACTGCTTTGCTGACCTTTTCCCGTTTTGTATTAGAGGTGGAGGAAATATGAAATATTTACATTGTGGCACCATTTCAAAAGCGTTACTGCAGTGACCTTTAACGTTCAACACGTGCTGTTAAGTGCGACTCAAGACATATTTGTTTTTAGCCTTGAAAGTATCTTTAATAGTTCGCGTTTCCAGCATGAACGAAAATGAAAAGAAATGTACCTACCAAAGCAGTGGATTAAGATCCAAGAGATGAAGGCAGTGTGAGTGTGAGCCATGCTTCGACCATTCAGGCTTTGTTTGGCTTCTGTTGAAGCGAGATAACGTTCAAGCCGTGACTGGGTGAAACTGATTAGTATAGAATATAAAGTAACTGGGTAAGCAGATGTAGTCACATGGTTAAACCAACAGTGGAATGCAGAAATCTTTTTAAAAAAAAAAGGTTAGTGGTTTCTCTGTAAACTTAGAATCCGTATTATATAGTACCCCACTCGAGCTTTTCCATGTTTTGCCACATAAAATGGAATTGAAATGAGACTGGGATTATATCTGCACGTAGTCTATAATACTGAAGTGTGAGCAAACTCTTTGTAGGTGTTGGAAACGTTTTACTAAATAATAGTTCCAGTGTAAACAACTGCTATCCCAAATCTCCTAACTAACTGAACCAGGATCAAGAAGCTGTTAAAACAAATGCTGGGCAAAAAGTATTGCTATCATTTAAACTCCATTACATCATTAAATCCATGATTTATTCGTAATGGAAAGATATGGCCGACTCGTGCCTCTGCTCAGACAAGTCTGTCCGTCACATGTCACTGATCGTTTGAGGGAAATGATCAGGAAAACAAATAAGAGGCTGAAAGTTCTCAGATGGAGCTAGACAGGTTTGCAGCTGAGCTCGAAAAACCAAGGACAACCCCATTCCAGACAATCCACAAAGCTTGGCTTTACCGAACAGTAACAGGGAGAAATACTTTATTGAAAAATGCCGTTTGAAATCACTTTTGGACTCTGCTAGCTCCTGGGAAGATAGAAACTGAAAAACGAAGCACTAACCAAATCACCCTGAGAACACCATCTTCACAGCGAAGCATGCTGGTGGCAGCATTTTGCTGTAGAATGTTTTTAATTTGCAAGTTCGAGAACCCAAGAGGGAGGGATTCAAACACAGGGCAGTCCATTTTGAGAAAACCTGTTCCAATCTGCCATCAACCTGTAATTAGAATTCACAAGATTTAAAAAATGCTTTTTACCACTGGTCCTCAACCCATCTGACTGGGCAGCAAAAGTTTTAGAATCCAGATGTGCAAAGCATTGGCGCCCCGTCTAGGGTTGCTCCTGCCCTTGCACCCTGAGTTGCTGGGTGGGCACCGACCGGCCTGCGACCCCTGTGCGGATTAAGCGGAAGATAATGGAAGGCTGGATGGATGGATGTTCAAAGCAGACTCGGACATGTTCACGAAGACCTGCAGGTGTAACAGCAGCAAAAGGTAGTGTAACCAAGTATTGGTTTGTTTGAGTACTGAGGACTGAGTATTGATACTGTCAATATTAAATATTACCTTTGTGTCAAACCAAAAAAATATACCTTTCACAT
Source organism: Parotocinclus haroldoi (assembly GCA_034779995.1). Taxonomy (NCBI): domain Eukaryota; kingdom Metazoa; phylum Chordata; class Actinopteri; order Siluriformes; family Loricariidae; genus Parotocinclus; species Parotocinclus haroldoi. The sequence continues at coordinate 14,822 of JAUZST010056819.1, read as the reverse complement.
TCAATTTGAATTGAAACCCGAGTCCCAGTTCGGTAAAGAAAACCCAGTTGTGCGGTTTTTAAGTCACAGTTGTAACAATCCAAAATGTGAAAAAGTGTAACGAGAGGAGTATTTGCGCAATTAAAAAAACAAAACAACATATTTCACAGATGCACAGTTCAATCAATGTATGATAATTTAGCAACTGTTTATTTGACAAACCAAGAACAGTGTTACTTAAATGAACATGGATTTGTGTATTTTTCCTCACCACTTCCCTGCCACCGTGGCGACGATAAAAGAAAGCAAAAGGTTTTGAGTGAAGGCTTGATTGCAGAACAGAAACGTTTGAATCTGACCGTGCAGGTCAAAGCCAGAAGAAAAACTGAATTCTCAATCACGTCACCTATAAAACGTAGAAAATTCAAACTACAACAAGCAAACTCATGAAATACTTCGGTGGTCCTCAAACTTTTTCTGCAGCGCCTCCTTTTTGTGGAGTATATTTGAGCCCCTCCAGCTTTAAATATTGCAGTTCATACTCTTCAATTTGTTACTGAACCAAACAAATAAAGTGACAAGTCACCTTGACGGTGGAATTATTTCTTATTGAGCTTGTCCATCTTATTCTAGCAATGCTCAAACATGCCACCCTTCCACAATGGCTCTGCTCCACCCACGCTGGAAACCAATCAATGTAATCAATGTATGCGCCAAAAAGTGATACCACTTCCTGTAATGTTACTGCATGCTCGTCTCTAAGTGCCCCCATAAATGCTCGATGGGGATCCTCTCGGGTGATTGTAGAGGAAGCACCCGGACTGTCATGATCTTTTTTTTTTTGGTCTTCTGGTAGTTGTTTCAAAGCTTTGAGGTGTGTTTGGGTCGTTACGTGATGATTTATAGTCCCCACCATTTAAGTGGAGAAAAAGGTGACGGTGTGTTAAAAGGGTTTAGGTTTCTTTGGGTATTGTGTACAAAAAGTGACGTGAAAACAAAGGACATGTTTGAAAATGGCATCTAGTGTTTCAGGGAGAAAGTGAAAATTGTGTAACGGATGTAGAAACTCCTGAGTAAAAAGAGGCACATCTAATAAACCAACTGTTTACTCCCGTCAGTTCACGGAACATCATCAGCTGTTCCAATAAGAAGTTCCTTAATAAGATTCAAAAGAGCCTTTTACTTCTGGAAAGAAAAATGATTTCCTAGTGAAGAGCTAGAATGGAAACTGCAGAATCAAACGGGTTTACCATGATCCAACTGGATGGAAATAAAGAAAGCAAAACTTTGGTGAAAGGATTTTTGCTAATTTGTTAACATTTCTACATTGTACTTTATAAAATAAACTGTTTGAAATGCACAGAAAGCTCTACATTGCTCCTGAAAATCTATCTATCTATCTATCTATATATATACACATATAAAAGTATAAACTCTTGAATTAACTCATGAATGCACAACGCTGACACCCTTTTGCTACAATTGGAGTTCTTGACTGGGCTAGACCAGTGAGCCAGCTTGGTTCTGAATGGGCACCCGGACTGGCACAGAACCTATGATTGGCAAGGACTGGACATGTGTTGGGGTGACACGTGGTGCCTGAGGCTGAGCAGAGCTGATATTTGAGTTTGGAAGTTGGAGAAGTTGAGGATTTGTTGCTGTTTTGCTGATGTTGTACCCTGGAAGTCCATGGAGCGGGTTGGGCTCTGCTGGGCAGAGATGGGCGCTGACTGAGGCTGTAAGGATCGAATCCCTGACCCCAGGGGAGTATGCATTATAGTGGTTGTTGGGCACGCGGGGATGATCTTCAGGAGCAGGACTGGTCAGTGTAGTGGATAGAGTCCCATTCTTGGAAATGATATCTGATCCAGTGCCGCTCTTAGCCCAGGAAACTCGCTTCGGAGCTTGGGCGTCCTCCCTACAATAAGAGCACGGGTTAGTACAAAAGTAATACCACTACAAAAATTCCAGGACGCCAATCATTATGCACTAGTGGCACATTTGTGTAATACAATCAACATTGTTGGGAGGTTGAAAAAATCTATAATAATCTATAAAATTACAATAGTTTTCAGTCGCTCAATAAAACGCATTAACCTGTACTAACTAAAACGTCCAAGGATAACGGACAACAGTGCTTTTAGTGCTCTGTTTAAGAATAAAGTAGCATTGATGTTCGAATATGTCGTTTAGATCGAATTTCTGAGGTAGTTGCACAGGTCTGACCAGCAGATGTCGCCAAAGCGCGCGTGATTTCGAGCGTTTTGAATTACAGAATAATTTTGCGAACGGATTGGTTCAAATGATTCAAAGCTTCACCTGGCAGCAGCAGAGAAGGTTTGTTGGAAATATATTATATATATAATATATAATATAATAGTATATAATATTTTTCGTTCAGAAACATAAATAATGCAAGTAAGAGGAAAGCAGTTAGATTAGTGTCACGAGTGTGTATCTAAACCTGACCGCCAGCAAATTTCAGAATATGTGTATAATTGTACTAGCTGTATGTCTAGAACACTCAAACAGAACCTGTTATAAAACGAAACAAGAATGACCTAGATAAACTGCTTCGTTTTGCACAGAACATGGCCGTTAAATCAATCTTAAAACGCCACAGGTCGAAGAGCAAGGTACATCAGCAATGATTGCTCACTTGATTTCATTGGCCATTTCCTCTTCTGACTCACAGCTTCTCCGGAGGATGAAGATCAAAAAGAGGACAAGAGCCACAAACCCCAGCACTGAACCCACAGTGGCTCCGGAGATCAGCCAAGCATTGCTGGCTGTACAGAAATATAAACTTTAGTTACAGCACGTATGTTCCAGCCAGCATGAGATGCAGAGTTGTATTCGGTTCTTGTGAGCACAGGATATGATGCTTTAGATGCAAGTTATTACTTACGGCTTGAGACCTCCAGGTTGATGTGGCAGCTCTCGCTCCCCGCTGTGTTACTGGCCTTGCATACGTATTTACCGGACATGATTTTGGACAGGTTGCTCAACTTGAGGGTGCCCTGTCTCTCATCTGAAAGCAAGACGTCGTCATCTATCAACCATATCCTGCTCACGTATAAACTAAAAACGTTCATGTGCTGTGCTGGAATAGAAATAGGCAGGGGTGCACTGTACAGGGAGCCAGATTAAAGGAACACACCGAGTCGCACAATCTAAGCATTTCTGGGTTTAAAGGCCTTGCTCAGGGACCCAGCTGTGCCAGAGGTGGGATTTGAACCCTGGATCTTGTGGTCCATAGTACAGCACCTTACCCACTAGGCCACACCAGTCCAAAACTTGCTTTGTTATGACTTGGTTTCAAAAAAGAAACCAAGTCTAAGAAGAGGCAAAACGCCTCAATTTAAGGCCCGGCGGTTACCAAAACTTTTGGCCAAAAAAACGGAGTTTTCCAACTCGCCCCAATGGATACTCCCAGGTGAGTAGATTCAGACTGTGCAAATTGGATCGTTCTATCACGCTCCAAGTCTGAGATATGACGGTTTGGAAAGTTTGAACCTGGGACCTTTCACTTGATAAGCCAGAGTGCTAACCACTACCCTACAGAGACTCTGATGGACGTGGTCTTTTTTTAAATGACCATGACTCCAGACTAGAGTAACAGACTGGTTTAATGAGCATGAACACTGTGTCGATCCAAAACTATGGACACTGAACATGCTTAAAGATGCTTAAAGGGTTTGACAAAATACAAACTGAACACATTTGTGCTGGATGAACAGTTTTCCTTCAGTACAGTCCCAGAGATTTGTGACATCTGTATCTATGCGTGGTCAAAGAGAATTAGAAATGCAAACCGCCGACCGTTTAGTTTGATATTACAGTGGTACCTCCCAGGTGAAAATGTCAGATTTCATAATAAAACTGTGAACTGCTTGACAGTTTTAATCTAAATTTTCACAGTTTGACCATAAAGTTCACAGTTCTACTATACATGTTTGGTAATTTGGCCAGTTTATGGTTCTACTGTCAAATTTCACAGTGCTTTTTTTTTCCTAGCCTCCGAACAATTTAGTTACTTTTGTTTGAACGAGGAAATAGGCCACACAGGTGTGTTATTTTATTATTATATCATCAATCAATTAATTCGTAATTAATAATTGAGTGTCATGGTCACTGAATTCTTGGTCAGATTACTTGCGATGAAGTGCACTCTTCAAATCCATCAACAGAAATCAGATTTAGGTCAGGGATCACCTGTACAGCAAGCAAATGTTCATCAAAAATATTTGCTCTACTATAACTCTACACTAATAAACTCTAAGTAGCTGCTAATAAAGCACTGATATGCATCTAGACTCTAATGACCAATACGCTTGTGGCCAAAACTTTTGAGAACGACACAAAAACTTTGGCTGTCACAAAATTTGCGGCGGTTTCTCAGAACCTTTCGTCAGTTGCTTTTTGCTTTTTCTTGACAAATGCATCCAGTTTAAGCAAAGACTTAATATTTGTTGACCCTTCTTCTTTAAGACTTCTTCAATTTGCCTGGGCATGCTGGATATCGGCTTCTGGGTAAAATCTGAATTGATGGCAACCCATGCTTGCCTAATCAGTGCTTGGAGTTGATCACAGTTTATGTTTTTTGTTTGTCCACCCTCTGTTTAAGAACTGACCACAGGTTCTCGGATGGGGATTGAGATGTTGGGAGTGTTCTGGCCAACGTTTCAATGTTTTGTTCGCCAAGCCACTTGGTTATCACTTTTGCCTTGTGACGTGGTGCTTAATCATGCTGGAAAAAAGCATTGTTCATCTCCAAGTTGCTCCTGGATTGTTGATAGAAGTTGCTCTTAGAGGATGATGTGACCATTCCTTATTCATGGCTAAAAGTTGAGCGAATCCACACATGAATGGTCTCGGATTGCTTCACTGTTGGCATGACGCATTACTCAAGGTAGCGCTCACTTTTTCTTCTTTGAACAATCATTTGTGCAGACGTCCCAAACAGTCTGAATGGAGCTTCATCAGATAAAGTAACTTCACCCCAGTCCTCTGCAGTCCAATCCCTATATTTCCTGCAGAATGTTAGTCTGTCCTTGATGTTTTTCTTGGACAGAAGTGGCTTCTTTTCTGCCCTTCTTGACACTCAATCCATCCTCCAAAAGCCTTTCTTTCACTGTGCGTTCAGATGCACTCACACCTGCCCTCTGCCATTCCTGAACAGGCTCTGCACTGGCGGTTACCCCATCCCCTAGCTGTATCCCCTTTAGTAGATGGCGCTGACACTTGCTTGACTTTCTTGGGCACCCTGAAGCCTTCGTCACTGCGATTAAACAACTCTCCTTGAAGTTCTTGATGATTCAATAACTGGTTGACCCGGATGCCATCTTACAAGCAGCCATGTGCTAGTCTGTGCCTTTTAAGGCAATGCAATGATTACCGCACGTGTTTTCTTGAAGGTAGCCATGGTTAACAGAATAAAAAGCTTAAAAACACCTCCACCCTTTTAAAGCAGCTCTTCTAATTAGCATGACAGAGTGATATCAGCCAGCTTGTCCTCATTAAGGCCAGACGTTTTTGATCGCTTGTTCCACGGACGTCCCTACTTAAGAATCTACTGAGGAGGGAGGGAGAAAAATAAAAAGAAATCTTTTTATTTTTTAGCACTTTTTCAAGGAGGACTATGTGGAATCAATACAAGGAAGGAGGAAAAAAATTTTATTTAAAAATAAAATGAGTTTAGCCTACAATTAAATTAAAGTGAATCTGGAAAAAAAATTAAATGAACAGAAGAAAACGGTTGGCTCTTCACCGGAGGGCAGAAAAAGCGGAAAAAAATAAAAATAAAATAATAATAATAATTCTCGGCGGATCCAAGAATTAAATTTAAATCCAAGAAAAATTTTTTATTTTTTTGTATTTTTCAAATAAGATCCTCGGCGGATCCGAGAAACAAGCAATAAAAAAAGTCTGGCCTTACCTTCAGATTTGATCAGCAATTAATCTGATGACTCTTTACAATCTAGTGAAAACCAAAATTGGTTCCGTTCTCAAAACTTTAGGCCCCGACTGTATATACCAGGCGTTCTGAACTAGCCACATACAGTTACTGATTTAGATCTGATTTGCTGACATTATTAGTCTGGTTGGCATCGATATTAAATTCCTTACCCAGGTAGCCAAGCACAAGCATAGGCTGAGGACATGACCGCCACCCTGGGAGAGCAGTGATGGAGGGGAAAAGATGTGAGAGAGGGCCAGTTTGTGTATGTGTGTAAGAGGGAATGAGGATGGTACCGAATCAGATATGAGGTAAGAGAGAATCGCGCTAAAGCACGATAAAGGAGGATCATTTACTGGGAAATGGTTTGGTGTGAAAGCAATTCTGAGATGCACATTTGGAAAGACATTTATAGTAGTTTACCAGGTCAATACCTCATACAAGTCCTCAGTAATTACCAGGAAATGGTACATGGTACACACTTTCTATCAGCTTTTGATGTGTGTTGAGGTTCAAAGTAAAGCACACTTCAACTATGAGACAAAATAAGAACAAATCCAGGAAATCACATTGTAGGATTTTTTAAAGAATTTATTTGTAAGTTATGATGGAAAATAAGTATTTGGCCAATAACAAACCTTCTACTCAATACTTTGTAACATAACCTTTCTTGGCAATGACAGAAGTCAAACGTTTCCTGTAAGGCTTCACCAGGTTTGCACACACTGTAGCTGGTATGTCGGCCCATTCCTCCATGCAGATCTCCTCTAGAGCAGTGATGATTTGGGGCTGTCGCTGGGCAACACAGACTTTCAACTCCCTCCACAAATGTTCTATGGGGTTGAGGTCTGGAGACTGGCTAGGTCGCTCCAGGACCTTGAAATGCTTTTAACGGAGCCACTCCTCTGTTGCCTGATCTGTGTGTTTGGGATGATTGTCATGCTGGAAGATCCAGTCACGTTCCATCTTCAACGCTCTAACTGATGGAAGGAGGTTTTAGCTTAAAATCTCACGATACATAGATCAGTTATCCTGGCTAGTTTACACAAAAACAGGCCCAAAGCATGATGTTTCCATTCCCATGTTTCACAGTAGGTACGGTGTTCTTGCGAGGCAACTCAGCATTCTTCTTCCTCCAAACACGACGAGTCGAGTATTGACTTCTATTTTGGTTTTATCTGACCACATGATGTTTTCCCAATCATCTCCTGGATCATCCATATGCTCTCTGGCAAGCTTCAGACATGTCCAGCCTGGACATGTACTGGCTTAAGCAGAGGGGCACGCCTGGCACTGCAGGTTTCGAGTCCCTCTCTGTGTAGTGTGTTATTGATCGTAGCCTTTGAAATCTAGAGGAAAATGTAACGATATGAAACAAAAGAAATACTACAATCGTGTTCCTGCGCTCCTTGGTGAAAGCTTACTTTTATTATTATTATTATTACACTGAAGCTGAGACTTAACAGGCAGAGCCAGAGAGCTTATCACCACCTCTGGCAGCTTGAGTGACAGGACCGAGGCAGAAACACACTCGCGCTTACTCGGTTATTATGTGTGACATTAATGTCAGTCTACATGCTAGGGTTCAGATTGTGATTGACAGGGACCTGAAGGTTTCTGCTGCCCTGTTGTGACTTGCGCTTATAACAAAAAACGGGTGGAATGTGTGCGGGGTTGGAAATGTCCCCTTACCTCCAATTCCTGGGAATACCAAAACGAGTTGTCAAACCCAACATAATCACTGTATATATAACTATAGCATTTTAAATAAAATATAGTAATATGCACGGAGATGACCTATAGATGCAAAAATTGTTTTTATGATTTGAAGAATTCATACAGGTGGTTTGGTCCACTACCTAGCATTACCTGAACCCTCACACATTTTATCTTATACTGTTAAAATCAATCACTTATAAAAAGTTTGACACGTTTAATTATGCTCTACCTCTGATGGAATAACTGTCCAAGGCTTGTTAAGTAACTATTTCCACAGAACATTTCGTTTGACTTAGTTTGGTTATTCATTAAAGTGAGTCTTCTGCTTTTAGAATTGTACTTACAGCTCAAAATATGTTTTTTTTTAAAAGCTGAGATGAGACCAATCGCACCTATTTATTGACTACAGTTCAATAAACACAATCCATACTGAAAATTACAATCCATACTGAAACCATCTTTAGGACACCCCCCCAAAAATTAAAAAATGCATACCCTTGTAAATTATTGGGTGCCTCCAGCAAAAGTGGTATAGCTCTTTTCAGATCTAGAAAAATATTAATCTGTGATGGGGTGGAATGGGGGAAAGGGGGTCCCACCATCCCATCATCACCCATGACCAAATGGGCACAACCCAGAAGAACCTAGGAACACACACACATAAGCAAAACAATTGATCTAGTGTATACCACATCATCTCTGTCTTCCCGTGTCAGTTCCTCCAGTTCTTCCAGTTCCTCCAAGGCAACAGCCCCTTCCAGCTCTTTGCAGCTCTTTCCTGCACCAGACCAAGACCAAGATTTTTCTCCTAGCTTACTATTCTAAAACGAGGAGAACAGCAGGGCAACTGAAACCTCACCTCACCAGAATATGAAGGTCGTGCTGGTAGAGTGCTGGCTGTTTTTTTTAAGCTGCTTTCAGAGACCAAGTTGAAACACTGAGAAACCCAAGTTGAGAGTTCAGCAAGTTAGTAATGAAGCATAAGGACTGAAAGGGGCCAGTCATCCAAGAGACCAGGAGGTTCCAGTGCAGGTAGGTTGCAGTGCGAGGGTCGGGTATGTAGAAAGACCAGCGGCATGACGACGTTCCTATGAGTCACAGGACGCCCTCAGACTCTTATTTTGCCTCTGCTATATAAATGAAATGTTTTTAAGCCCTGTTTACCTGCAGCTGCTTCATATATGCTGCTCGTAAAAGCATCTGCTCAGTCCTCCTGTGAGCCGGCTGTTAATTAGATTTGACTTAGCCCTCAGACTATAAAACTCCCTGATTACCAGCAGATTAAACACTTCATGAAACAAACCCAGGTGGTGCTAATGAACGAAGCCTGATACAAACAGAAAACATTCTCACAAAAAATAATGAGCACCCAGTAAAAACAAAATCATTCAAACTCAAGCCCAAAGTTTAGTGTCTTTTTATTTGTGTTTTCATTTCTTTTATTGTTAATCAGTATGTAAACGCTGTTACAATCTAAGAAACATGTTTAGCGTTCAAGCTGAACCGTTCACACTTTTAGGATATACTGTTAACAACGGGATAAATAAAAGTAAATAACTGGAGACTGTGTGGAGATCACAGGGGGATCATGGGAGATCACCTGTACCTGCCACAGCAATACGTACTGCATTACTGACATCAGCCACCCATTGGGCATTATGTGATGTGCAATAATAATAACTATACATTTGTATATTCTATAGATCATATATGTTTTATATAGTTCTTTTGTTCATCTGTTGCCATAACATGAAATTTTCCCCTAGTACATTTATGTCATTTAGCAGACGCCCTTATCCAGAACGACTTACAATCCAAGCGGTGGATTAAGGGTCTTGCTCAGTGACCCAACTGTGGCAGAGGTGGGATCCAGAGGTCCTGAAGCCTAGACATTCTGGTCCATAGTCCAGTACCTTAAGCACTAGCCCACCAGAGTCCCACAGTCTCCTAGCAAAAGGCTATCTCACCTTATCTTATTGACCGTTGTGTCATAGTCTTTGACGGTTTGTGTCACGAGCCCATCACATCCAGACTCCATTTCCCAGCATGCTTCGCTCCCACAACGTTTCTCTTTCCCTCGCTCTAACTAGCCCTCTTACTGATCACACACACCAGTTCTTCATCAGCTGATTTCACTCACGGATATTTAAACGCCTGTGCCACTTTGATTCGGATCGTCTCTGTTACTGCTCCTATATGTTAATCCTGCTCTGTTTTGGGGCTCCATTTTTGCCTCACATTTCTCATATTCGGCCCAAATATACCGTCGCACTTGTTTTTGACTTTGGACTGATTTCAACTCCATTTACTCAGTCCTTTTCTTAGATTTGATGATTTAATTATTCATTGCCCCCACGTGTCTGTCAATTATGCACATTTCAGCATCGTACTGTAATTTTAGTAGAAGCACATATACAGTGCTGTGCAGAAGTCTTAGGCCACCATTGGATGCGTTGTCGACGATGGGCTTCACCACTCCATAATACTCTTTTATACTGATCTCCATTCCACCCTTTGCAAGCATTAGCATATCTTAGCCTTCTCACCATGTTCTCAAAAAGTGGTTTCTTGGCTGCTAGCCTTCCAAAAGGACCATACCTGATCAATCTTCCTCAGGCTTTAGAAGGCTCAACTTGGCATCCGGATGAAGCTGCCAGATGCTGTTTTTATTTATGATCTTCTATTAGAAATAGGCAGTACAGTACTGTATATACAAACATTTACTAAATCAAACTACAAAACAGAACTGACATCAGTAGGTACTTACTCTGTAACTGCTCTGCTATCCGTATTTGTCGTTTCTCAGTCATTCCTCCAGGTTTGCTCGTTTTAGCGCACCACAGTTGACCTGATGAGACCCAGCAGATGGTTTCATCTCTGTGAATAAAGTCCAGTGTCTGAATTTGACCAGTGTGTCTGAATGCCAGGTCTGGTGTAGATGATCCGTTTAGGCGTGTTAAAAATATGGAATTCATGTCGGTCGTTAGCAGCATCGGTGGCTGATCACCAGGATCTGAAAATATCAAAACAAACAGGAGTCAGTTTAGGTTGTAATGCCTTTACATGTTCATTAGAGGCTCACGATCTAGATCTGTCAGGAATAGATGTCCTGATATTCGATTTTTCTGTTCTAACACAGTGTAAAAACCATGCGTTTACGCCAGGAATCATAAGGATTGCTGGTTTTACTGGAAAGAGGGAGTGATTTATTTATTATTAATATAGACACAAGTTTGTGGACACCTTTTCTTATTATTGAGCTCCTCATTTTCAGCAATTTATATCACTTGTGATGCATTCCTGATATAAAGCATACAGTTCTAGATTCTCTGTAGTCAAGAATGGCTTGTACTTAACCCAAAATAACTTTTAATAAGACACATTTAGTTTTACGCTTCGTGAAACTCAGCTCATCATTTTTCTGCCTTGCAGTCCCTAAACAGCCCGAAGCCCAAAGAGAATTGGTTTGCCAACTCTGATTGAGAACTTGGCTGGCTTGTACAGAACCTTGACCTCGACTCCCTGAAAGTGCACTGGAAGGCCAAAATTGATTCAAAGTTTATTGTCTAAAACCAGAACCTGACCTGGCAGTCATGTTCCAATTATTTTTTTCTCCAAAAGCTCTTTTCAGAAGAACTAAATGCTGCTGTAACAGCTGTGGTGGGTGGATCTGCTAAATGGATTTATTTTGGGGTGTCTGTATAGTGTATTTCTTATAACCAAACTAAATAAAACACTCTTCTTTAGGTACTGAACAAGGAGTTAATATTAATACACAGATTATAACGTCAGCTTAAAGCTCTACGTCTGTCAGTACACTTTAACATGAACATGACAGGGACCTGACGCCAGACAGAGGAATCACGAGGTTTCAATAAGTTCTCGTTTTTATCTGACTTTTAAGCAGTGTAAAGAATAATTGAGTGGCTTTATTGGAATTTATTTATGGAACTGCTAGTCAGTCTTCATCAGCCTGAATGAGTGTTGATTGACTCTTCATTAAAGCTGGCCTTATTTCTCTCATTACATGGAACATTTTAATTACTTCAGGCATAACATATTTAAAAGTGGCAAACAGCCAGCTGGGTCCATGGCAATGTTTTTAAAAAGAAAAGTCAAATGGAATATATGACTTCTCAGTGATGATGCAAAAAATTCACAAAATGACCAAGGGCGGCACTGGGGGCTCGGTGGGCGGCACCGCTGCCTCACAGCAAGAAGGTTCCGGGTTCAATCCCAGGGTGGAGCAGCCTGGGTCCTTTCTGTGTGGAGTCTGCACGTCCTCCCTGTGTCTGCGTGGGTTTACTCCGGGTTCTCCGATATCCTCCCACATTCCAAAGACATGCGTGTTAGGTAAATTGTTTATTCCAAACTGGCATTGACTTTGACATTGACTGGCCAATAGCGACGTTAAAGAAACCAAATAAACAAACAAATGAACAAAACAGGTCTTGGTATAGTCCATTCCACTATTATTGGCACCATTGGTAATGATCAAATGGGATCTAAAGTCCCAGGAGATCAGCAGTCACAGAAAAAAAACCCAGCCCATATGAAACCAAGAACCACGCCACTGCCAAATCACTGAGATCACAAGTTTCTTCCTTCTGATGGTTCATTTGAACATTACCCGAAGCCGTTAGCATTGCACCTGTGTCCACGCAATTGGCTAAGATAATTTATACGAATTAGTACTGGTCTTCCTAATAAAATGCTAAGTGATTCTACACAGCTCCAGGTAGTATTAACACTATGTGATTCATTCCAGTACAGACACACCTCTCACTCTTCATGAGGTACCGGATAGGTGATCGCGTGAACCAAAGCTAGGGAAAGTACCAGACATAAGGAAGCTGTAATAGAAATACTAATCTTTGAACTTTTTTAAGTTAGTTAATTAGTTTGCATTAGTGTTGTTTTGTAAGACAAAAAAAAGAATATAAACTTTGTATGATTATTTGTATTATCATTCATATAGTTATAATTATTTATATTACACATTTAGTATTCTATTATTAATATTAATATTGTAATTTTTCACCAGTTGTCATTAGCTGCGAATGAATCACATTTATTTTTGTATTTTTAGTCATTTCTAAAACAAAAATTTCACCAAATCATACACATAGTGTATAAAGCCAGAGAAACAGATAATTTTGTACCTGCTAGTCAGTCGTACACCAAAAATTTCATAACAATAGCAAAATTCATATAGTAATAAATTAAGGTCAGATCATTCAATTTGTCAGATATATCTGACACTTTATCAGGTAGACATACTTGATGTGGATTCGCCGTCCATTCTCTCAGTTCCACTTACCACATAGGTGCACTTTGTAGTTCTCCAGTTACAGACTGTAGTCCTGTTTCTCAACATACTTTGTTAGCACCTTACACTCTGTTCTCTATTGGTCAGGACCAGCACAGGACAACGCACACTATTTGGGTGACGTGTGGTGAGTCCCGTGGGGGTCCTGACCATTAGAGAACAGAGTGTAAGGTGCTAACAAAGTATGTAGAGAAACAGGACTACAGTTTGTAATTGTAGGACGATGAGTGTAGAAAGTAGAAGGTGTAGCTAATACTGGTGAGTGCATATACGGCACATAGAACCATTCAAAGCACTGCTGAAATCAAGGTGTCTCTGTTTTGCTGATTACAGGGAAGCCAATGATGATGAATGGTCTCACCTGTTTTGGCTTTGCAGGACCTTCTGTTCGCCTGGAGGCTGAAACCGTACACGCAGCCACATTTGTACGAACCAAGTGTGTTCATGCACGTCTGACTACACATACCGTACGCCACACATTCGTCACGATCTAAAGGCAAATAGAGGAATCGTTAGCTGTCAAAGTCAAATTCCTTGCATGTGTAACGTACTTGGTGACATAAAGAGACTGATTCTGTAGGATTAAGCAACCTTCTCCTATCACTTGAACAGGCACAGCTATTGACGCGTGTGTCTATACAATACTACTGACAGAACAATGACATCATTTTCAAACACTGCATCATTAAATATAAATCGTTCATACAAGCGGTATGAATAATACAAAAGGATTTCACCATACACTCGAAATGGGTATACTGAATTTACTTTATTCCCATTGGTACAGCAGCTGCAGTAATGGAGATGAAAGCAGGGAGTCGGTTAAGTAGATTTACTGAGACTCAAAGCAAACAAACCAGACCGGGAATGATCAAAGTCAGGGTCGTGCCAGGTCAAGGTTAAAGCAGGGAAATTCAACCAGACTCGCAGAGAAAGGCGAGACGGAGAAAGCAATATTATCGAAAGAAGATCAGGCTTAGCCGAACAAGCTGCTGCAGAAACACTGGGAAACAACACTCAAGAGCTATGCGTGCTATCAAAGCTGGGGTTTAATTGTTCTTGCCAGAGATGAGGTCACGCACAACAGCTAGGGGTGATTTAAAAGGCAGGCGAACAAGAATGCCACAAATCGGGGTCTTGACTGGAGGTGTGTGTGTGTGTGTGTGTGTGTGTGTGTGTGTGTGTGTGTGTGTGTGCGCGCGTGTGTGTGTGAGTGCGAGTGAGGATTCAAAACGATGGGAAATGGGTGGCTTATATGTGCCTTGCTGATGAGAAACAGCATCCAGTGATAATAGCCTGAAGAGTTTGTTTGTTTTTCATCACCTGATAAAATAATTACAGGCTACAATCGTTGTTAGTTCATTAAGATGACATAGTGATCTTTTCAACTTAGAACGTTAGGTGCTGCCAAACGAGATAATTACAAAATAAAATAAAAATAACAATGATATATTTTTTTTTTCAAAGAAACTTGAAAGACCGGTGCTTTAGAGCATTATTTTCATTTCAAATATTTCAGGAATAATATCATATCAGTTCTCTACAGATGGGACATTTACTTTACACTATTGCAAGTAAGTACTTTATGTTGTTTTTGCATTTCGAGAGTTTGAGAGTGAGAAACCAACATAAGCCCTTCCCAGTAGGGGGGGACGATATGGCCCTGAAATAATATCACGATATTTTAGGGTATTTTTGCGATAACGATATGTTTGGCGATATATTTCAACAACATATAATTGCGAAGAAAAATCTATTCTATACTTTAAAATTCCTTACCTTGCTGCATTTATGACTTTCCTCGTGCTTGAGGTGGTGAAACAGATTAGATTTATT
>JAUZST010056808.1:0-23868 GCA_034779995.1 Parotocinclus haroldoi | reverse complement strand
CTCTCTCTCTCTCTCTCTCTCTCTCTCTCTCTCTCTCTCTCTCTCTCTCTCTCTCTCTTTCTCTCTCTCTCTCTCGCATCATGCTTGGGTAGCACTGGTTAAATCGATATGGGGCTGCAGGTCGCTCTGACGCCAGGCGGAACTGAGTTTGGTAAATGATTGGAACTTTAATTACACTGCCTGTCATGCAGCGTAGCATTCAGACACAAAGTCAGCAGCAGGACAAAGGTTACGCAGCGCACACACACACACACACACACACACACATACACACACACACATAGACATACACTACCTTTTTTGAGTCCAGCATGTGAGAGTCAGGGATATAATTCACACCAGTCAGAAGCCATTACACACATCTGGCTGGTATTATCAAAAAAACTAAACATAACAAAAAAAAACAAAAATAAAAAAGGAGAAACCATAAAAAATGTTAGAACAAAAACACAATCCAACCAGAAACTTATACAATCTGATACAGATAAAAACAACAAAACGCACAAGCAAATGGCCTTTTATTTTTCAGTCTTCACTTAAGTGCTAAATGAAAAAGTGAGATTTGAATCGCCGCTTGAAGACAACAAGAGACACGCAGACATCCAGTGGGAGATTCTTCCACCACCCAGGTGCCAGGATAGACAAGATTCTTGTCTTCCATTTGTCTTCTGTGGAGGCTCCAGTCGAGCCGAGCTTCTGTCTCTGAGGGTACGAGGTACAGAGCATGGTTCGATTACAGTCATTAGGTATGATGGTGCTGTTCCATTTTGACTTTGTACATGAACTTCAGGGTTTTGAACCTGATACTGGGAGCTACAGGGAGCCAATGAAGTGAATGCAACAGTGGAGTGACATTAGAAAACATGAGTACATTGAAAACCAGGCAAGATGCTGCATTCAGCCGGGTTCTGATGCAAACCAGAAGCTTTGGAAGTCCGTTCATAGTAGGACTTCATGGGTACCTAATTGGAATTGCAGAGTTGATCCCCTAGAGGGCACAGTTACCTGTGTAGAGCAGTTATCTGAGAGAAAAGTAATGATAACATAAACAGAATGCCTGGCTTTCTGAGAGACAAAACCCATGGCTACACCACTGCTTGTATAACTTGCGAGTTAAAATAAAATAACTTTAGACATTTGAGATTTTTGACTGGAGACACAACTGTAAGTGTATGTGTCTGTCCTATTGCAAGTAGTACTCCCACTAAGCGGATATTCTCTCTATCCTATAAGTATATAAACTGTTTCATAATCACTGTCCGTTTCATCTGGCTGATCTGCCTAGTTGTTTGTAATACTGCCTTAATCAGTGCATTTTTGGCTACCGTCAAACAAAAGTATCAGTCATTTCAATCTCTCATCTCAGACGCCGTCACAGACTGCTGAGGTTTGCAATATGCCAAGATTTATTTATTCATTTACAGAAAAAACTCCACCACTGTGTACTCCAAGTACCAGTCCCAAGTACAGATAAATGGGTCAGGAAAGGCAACCGGAGT
The DNA here is from genome assembly GCA_034779995.1 of Parotocinclus haroldoi. Lineage (NCBI taxonomy): Eukaryota > Metazoa > Chordata > Actinopteri > Siluriformes > Loricariidae > Parotocinclus > Parotocinclus haroldoi. The sequence goes on along the minus strand of JAUZST010056808.1, from coordinate 22,369 downwards.
AAAAACCTGTACCAAATCCACCATATGTTGATCTTCTGTGTGTGGTACCCGAACGGTGGCAGCCGAAAGAGGATTTTTATTGTTTGCATTATTTGAATATTTTACTTGTACCTAAAAACTGATAGTTGTGAACAACATTTAGGGGCTATTCAAAATACCATCCCATAATGGTATATCTCCTATTTTTTGTGAACAGTGCACATCTAAAGACAAAAACACCAAATTTGAGATAAGGATAAAATTGAGTACCTATTTTTACATTTACACTATTTAGCACACACACTTTATCCAGATTAATAGTCTTACAATCCAAGCAATTACAGGTTAATTACAGGTCCTTGCTCAGGGACCCAACTGTGGCAGAGATGGAATTGGACCTTCTGGTCCATGGTCTAGTACCTTAACTACAGTCCCTTGTAAAGCTTTAAAGTGATTCTCTGAAGACTCAGACTGACCATATCTTCTTCAAATTTCATTAACTTCAGTTCGTTTTTCTATTTGTCTGATCTACAGCACTGCAGAGTTCGCTCGGATCAGAAATGACAGGTACAGGATGTTACACCCCGGACCACATGCTCAGTGTGGAAAGCAAATTAGCAAGAAGTACATACTTCCTGCACAAACATAGAAGCCCTGCGGGATATCAGGCAGCCTACAGACCCAGGACCGGAGCGTCTCTACCAGGACGCCCATTTATCCGCATGCCAACTGTGTTATGCATGCGTGTGTGTGTGTTTGGAGGAGAATTTAGGTGTGTGTACAGCCGAGTCATCCTGCGGTAAACCCTTTACCTTACATGAGCAGTGTGGAAACGAGGAGAAAACTGCGCCCCACACCTCGACCTGCCTCGCTGTAATGCAGCACCACGGCTCAGACTGATCCCAGAGCAGAACGGTGATTGAAAGTCTATTTTTAAATGGAGCGTTAAAACAGGTTTTAAAACAGGAGCAAAGTGAAAAAAGTGCTTTTGAATGGCCAGCTCAGTTTGTGTGGTTTTTATAGATGAGCATTTGAAGACAAATTAGTTCAGATTTAAAATGGAGAATATCAATTGATTTAAATGCTAAATTAGCTTCGTAGCCAAAGAAACAGACACCAAAGTTAGGATTAAATTCTGTACATTCTCTGAGCTTCTCTGGATGCTGAGACACAAGATATTTCATTTTTTTAAAATCGAATCAAAAATCTACACCCAGGAAAAATGTGAGATTTCGTAGTAAATCTGTAAATTGCTTGACAGTTTTAATTGTTAAGTAGTTTTAACTTTCACAGTTTAAACAAAAATTATTTCACAGTTCTACTGTGGGTTTTGATGGTAATTTTTGATGGTGATATTATGGTTCTGCTGTCAAACTTCACTCTACATTTTGTCCTGGGCAGCACTGTTTGCTCAGATCTAGAATATCTATTGGCACTGTGTGTGAAATCTGTTTTTCTAGTTTAGTTTGTTTACTAAAGTGAGTTTTCGTAGTTCAGTGCAAAATAATATATAAGAAAATATTCTAATACTTGACTGATATAAAAACAATTGACCCTGTAGGTAGAATAGAGCAGATGTTGTACATGACTTATTCATTATTATTTCACATTCATTTCTATGTAAGTTGCAGACGAACTTCTCCTGCACAGTTAATGTCCGTGTTTAACCAATCCTGTTGCTGCCCAGGGCTGAGAGTAGTTTTAAATTCCTACCACTATATTGTTCCTCTCTCCTTGCTGTCATGCCCCCTTAAAAAATCAATTTGTAGTTGCTGACATAGTGTTTGTTTTTATCTCTTATACGTGTGAATAACTGTTCTCTGCTATTTTTGTGTGTGTTCTTAGCATTCTTTGCCAAAGGGCTAAATGACTTTAGGCTTATCCTTCTATAAAGTTAACTAAAATCAAATTTTCGCTTTATGTTTCTTCTTGGGCTTGCTTCCTGATCGCCTCTCTTTCCGATATTCCCCCAACCTGACTTTGTTTCTTTCTTTTAAAGTTAAAGAAAGAAAATAAACAGTACATTATTTTTTAAACATTAATAAACTTGTTTTAACTGATCAAGTGGTCTTACTGTAGTAGGTGGCCTGGTTTGGGACTTTTAGTTGCTTTTGAGCTGTTTCCACAGACCTGCTAGCTTAGTCTGACATGATCTGGCAACCCTCTGAGCCACTCTGTTGTTTTGGAGTTAACTGTAGCACACTTGTTTATGAAAGACCCACGTGCACCCCTGCTGCTGCCCAGTATGAGCTTTGGTTTGTATCCAGACCACTTCACCTTCCCTTTGCAGGCCCATCCTGGAAATCATACCCAGGTCCGACTCAAGACCAACTGTTTTCAGCCGACTCTTACCACTGAACCATAGGAACTGCCTATTTTGTCTTCACCTTTGTTCCTGAACAAACAAGAACTTGCTCTTAAGACTCAAACATGACGCAAAAAGTATGATCTCCATTAAGTATTTTTATTATGGTTTCTATATTATTTCATTATGCTCTCATTATGGTCCAAAAACAAATCCCTGGTTTTTGCAAGGCTATGTTATGGGTTCAACACTAAGGTTCAACTTCAGTAAGGGGACAAAAGCTATATTATTCCACCAGGTGACATTAAATCATATTAGACCATACGATGGTAAAAGTGGGTCAGAGCAGGTGCTGGAGTCCTCACTATCCCGATAAGACCATTGCCAGTGCTCTCCTTTTTCACTCTGGTGCACTTCATAAGGTGGTAAATCCATTAGCCGGTGCCCTTATTATATGCAAAGCCAATTCCGACTGAGTCCAGACTTCAGCATCTGTCCCAAAACACAGCTAACTAGATTTCCTCAGTAGTGTGTAAAGAGCTGGCCTGACTTTAGCATGACAGATGGGCTTCAGGAATGGCTCTCTTTCACACTCTCTCGTGGGGATATGTGTCAAAACTTGTGCTACTTATGACAGACAGAGTGAACAAGTGTGACTGTGTGCTCCTGATCGATATGATAGAAGTAATTGGGACGGGTCGAATCCCACGCCTTCGCTTCTCCTCCTGTATCTTCGTCTCTGTGCTGCGGGCAAACCACGCAGATAAAAAAAGTAATACTTCCCCATTCTCCACAGCGCCTTTCATCATTATTCAAAAATTCGTTATTTTTAATGCAATGAGTAGCTCCAATCACGTCAGGGTCTGCCTGGATCTGATGCTATCATAATTACAATTAGATTACATTATTGTAATCAGAGAAAAAGCGGGATCGTTAAGAGAAAGAATATAAATTGCTTTAGTCCTGAGCAAGCAGAAATTTAAATTAATCTCCATTTAGGCATCTTTTCCCTCTCTGGTGTAAAGCAGACCAGTTTCTTTCAGGCCATCAGTATGAATTAGAGGAGAAGCAGCAACTTTTCTTGGCTTGGAACATTTAAGCTTTGTGATATTAGTTATATTAACATCAAAGTGCTTAGTCTTAAAGTAGACCTTCGAAGACTTTGGGGATTTATTGCTATTTTAAATAAATTAAATTATCTATGCTTTCGTCTGCACTTGTGCGTGCTGGATGATCTTTTTATTTTTCAGTTTGTCAGTCGACAGGAACAAACAGGAATGAAGAAAAATTGTAGTACATTACTAGGTTTCTGGTTCCATTTCACACCAGCAACACTGAAACATCATTACAACAAAAGCTGTCCCAGAGTCACGTTTGTTAACACAACCAAACAGGGAGACAGACAAACAGAATAATAGAGATAAAACAAAGACAGGCAACTCAGAGACATAGAGAAATTAACAAACACAGAAAGACATGAACAAAGTCAGATAGCTAGACACAGACTGACAAAGAAATGCAATGATAGACGGACAAACATACAGATAAACACAGGCAGACAGAAAGACAGACAAACGTAAAGAAGCGCAGAAACAGACAGACACAGACAAACACTTACAGGCAGACGGATATGGATGAACACAGACAAAGACAGATGTGAACAACAGTGAGACAGACAGGCGTACATACTCAAATATACAGACAGGCAAACTTAACAGCCATTTCCAATCTTTTAACGGCTGCATTCTTTGTAATTCGGAGACACCGGGCAGGACGAGCAGTGGCCCAACAAATGAGGGCTGAAATGTGTTGTGTTTGTGCGTTAGTGTCTAAATGTCTAAACTAAATGTAACAGTCCCCATTCCTAAATTTTTGTCTGATCAGGTACAATGGAGTTACATCTTGACACATCACACTTTATTTAAAAATCCCTTTTCCACTGCCTTTTTTCTACCGCGTCCACTAACGTTTCCCCCTCATCCTAGTGTAATTTTTTTTTTTGTAATGTCTGGGTGTTATATTTTTATTTAGATTTTTTTCTGGGCAGCACAATGGCTCGGTGCTGCTTCACAGCAAGAAGGTTCTGGGTTCAATCCCAGGGTGGAGCGGCCTGGGTCCTTTCTGTATGGAGTCGGCATGTCCTCCCCGTGTCCTCGTGGGTTTACTCCGGGTACTCCGGTTTCCTCCCACAGTCCAAAGTCATGATAGGTTAATTGGTGTCTCTAAAGTGGCCCTTAGTGTGTGACTGGGTGTGTGATGGACTGATGCTCTGTCCAGGGTTGCTCATGCCCTTGCGCCCAGAGTTGCAGGGAGGAAACCGGAGTACCCAGAGTAAACCCACACAGACACAGGAGGACATGCAGACTCCAGACAGAAAGGACCCAGGCTGCCCCACCCTGGGATTGAACCCGGGACCTTCTTGCTGTAAGGGAACGGTCCTACCCCACCGAGCCACACCCAAATGTTAAATTAGATAGATATGTGCAATTTTATAGGTTCAACAGCTCCCAGAGATTCTGATCTAGTAATAAAATGTTGTCAGTTCTGTTTAATATGCTCACTTTGAGACATTCCGAGGTTCATTTTTATCCGTAAGGCTCAAAAAAGAAAGTTTGCCACAAAAAGACAAAAGTTTAGACATAAAACAGACAGAACAACTGAATCAAGCACTGCTAATCCCACCCAGACCATCAAACCAGTCTAAAGTAGTCACCAAAAGTGATACGAGTAGTGAAACCAGTACGAGCACCTTGACCAGTGCACTAATTAAAGTACCCAGTTCTAGATTTGCCTTTGGAACCATATGTTATAGTCCTTACACAGGTTAGATGTTCAGGCTGCGCTCACTTTTGTCAGTTTGCCAGTGTTACAGAGTTTAGGAGAAGATCAGAATTCACTGTATGATAGTGAAGCTAAGCGTCACTACCACTGAAGCTCTGCACATGACTCCGGCAGGTTGGCACTCATTCGCTGATTAAACTTTCAAGGCTTACTTTGTTCAGGCTTACTTTGGTGTTCGGAGCAGTGCAAGATGAATGTATCTGTCCTGAAATTACACACCGTCTGCACAGTGCTCTTTATTAGTTTAGCAGACTATTTCTGAACTTTCTTTTCTTCGTTTCGTGAAATAGATTTGACTGGAACATGCTTCCCTAAAAGTGTTTTTGTGTGCAGCGTGGCTTGAGGGTGTGTTGATTGTACTTTTTTTGTACTTTAAGCAACCCCCCTTTCCATCTGTGCATGTATCTCTTAAACACACTACTCATTCATGCACAACAGCTTTTAGGCCTTCCGGACCCCCTTTCTTCCAGTGTGTGTGTGTGTGTGTGTGTGTGTGTGTGTGTGTGTGTGTGTGGCACCTGTACCCCCGCTGGCTGCACGCACAGAATCGTGCAGAATAAGCTGCTGTTGTGTGTTCCTGGTCTGAGGGCATGAACATATTTTTTCCACAGACGATAGACAAAAAGAGAAAATTGTTAAATGAAGATAAATAACACGCTGTGTGTTTTTGTGTGTGTGTGTGTGTGTGTGTGTGTGTGTCTGTGTGTGCGTGTGTGTGTATGTGTGAGATCAAGGACGAGGTCAAGGCTAACTAAGTTAACCAATTTTTTATCCAATCTCTTTCTGTTTTATACAGTAATATCACGGTTTTAGATTAAAACAATATAAGGTCTTAGAACATAATTGGCTGCTTATTAAATTTTTTAATCAAAAGTCCCTCAACATTTTTGCTTAAAGGATATGCAATTATCCTTATAGCTTCATAAGTTACCAAAGACTGAATGGGTTATATTATAACTCTTACTCTCTTAAACAACAGGGCTAAACTGGAATCAATGAGTTGTGTTTTTATTTATTTTGAATGATTTTTTAGGAGAAATACTAAAGCTACATTCGCTGTGGCACAAATCGGATTTTTTGCCTTAATGCGACTGAAACCTGATTTTATCAGAGCTCTTTGGATATCGGAATCGACGACCTTTACGCCGTTCACACTTGTTATTGACCGCAAGTACGTGCTTTGGGAAGGGAAATGAGATCAGTGAGGGAGGTTTTCCGTGGCGAGATAACAGACCTCATGAATATTTGGGGAGATACCAAAAAAAAGGAAAAAAAGTTTTAGATTTAAAGAAACAAGGATGCAAACTAAACTAAAAGGCTGCAGCTAAATGATGTGCCCTTTTTAACAGGACCATTTAAGAAGTTCCTCTTACTGTTATCTCCATTGTGACTGTTTAGCTTTGGGTGTGCAGGCCAAGGGAACTGTCTGTCTTTTGTGCATTATTTTTGGCACGTGAGCTGTTCAGACAGACGTCTGAGTAAAACATGTGAACAGCCGCCTCAAAAAATCTGATTTGGTGAGAAAATGTAGCTAAAAAACCCAGATCACATTTGGGATTCTGTGTGAATGTAGCTTAACACTCTTTTTTTTCACATGGCCAAAGATTGACCATTTTGTGTTGTTTGTGTTGTGTTGTTTGTACTGTTTATGGTACCTGCTCAGATTTGACAACGTCTTTGCGTGTCTCACACCTTTATGCTAACTCGAGCTCTTCTACACTGAACCAGTGAACCAGTAAAATAATGAGTCGTTCTTTTATTCTGTTCATTTTTTGCGAACATTTGATAGATCACCGCCCGGTCAACGTCACCGTCGCTTCTGAGTTTGATCTAGTGTTTGATCTTCACGTTCCTCTGCTGTTCCATCTCCTCCTCAGAACCAGAGGGCGGTTCTGAGGAGAACTCCGATTCGGGGCGGATGTTCATAAAAATATTTGTGATATTAAAAAGTCACTCATTCATTCATTTTATTATCCTTTTAAACCTGCTCAGGGTTGGAGAAAAGCTTGCTGCACAGGGCACAAGGTAGGAACAGGGAGGGCTGATATTAATAATAATGTGCAAAAGGGCTTTGGGAACCAGCTTGTTCTACATACAGAACATGCTTTGCCTTATTGGGTTATAGTATGGCTTGATAAAATTCAATTTTACTACCATTTGGGTGTAAAACTTGAATCTCTATCGTCACTGCACCAGTGCCTGTACAAGGCTCTTGATAATATAAGGGACAAGGATGAAATGCAGTGTGTAAACAACTTTGGAGCCCCTATCAAAAAGCCAGGGCTTACTAAAGCGATCCCTGCCATCTGATTGGCTGCGAGAGTCATGTGACCTGTCAGAGCTCTCCCTAGAGTAAAGCTGATCTAGGAGACGTGGGTAAGAAAATCAATTTCCGTCCGATCTGACCAGCTCCTGCAGGCTTTCCCGAGTGGACGGGAGAGGTGACACAGTCCATCAGGAGCGAGAGAGGTGACACACTCCATCAGGAGCGAGAGCGAGCCCAAGGCCTCGGGAGCCCCAAACTGCTGGCGGGCCCCAGCTCTCCGCCTCCGGATTAAACCGATTTATCTCTTTCAGTAGACCTCCGTACCGCGGGGACTCGGCCGGGGCAGCGGAGAAAGTTGTTACAGAGAGAGGAAAAAGTGGCAGAATTCAGGGGTGTAAATGATGAATTACTTTTCATCAAGTGAAAGGAAACATGGAGGGGAGCGGGAGTGAGGGGAGCGCCAGCCTCTGACCCGACGCCTCACGGCAGCCAATATCTTCATTCAACAAGACAAGCATGAAATTACACAGAAAATGGGATTGTCATGAACGGCCCTTCAAATCTCAGTGTACAGTCATTACCCCAAAAAGGGAAAGAGATCTCAGAGCCACATCATACGGTCTGCGCTGGGGGGAAGGAGTGTGTATTACTGTATGAGTGTGTGTGTGCGTGTGTGTGTGTGTGTGTGTGTGTACAGGGTACAGTATACCCTTTAGAGCCCGTAACCTTGCCTAATCATAGAAAACTCCACAATGAAATCAGAAAAGGTTTCACGAGCAGATGCACAACTGCTTGTTTACCAAATGGAGACATGGCGAACACAATGTCTAATGAGCAATCAGATAATAATTAGAAAGCAGAGAGAGAGAGAGAATGAGGCGCTCGAATAGCAATCAGCAGAGTTGCCAAACAGGAAGATTACAGATCAGAGTGCGAGCAGAAAAAAAGAAAAGATAATTTTTAAGTCGGCATGATCTTCGGTTCGTCGGAAATGCAAGCACGAGAACGTAATAGCACGCAAAACGTTTAGTAAATGTGCCGTCACCCAAGCATACAAATACGTTAAATCAAATTGGGGGGCATTTTAAAATTAACGACGAAGCGATAAAAAGAAGCACTTGATCTTTTTATTAATCAAGAACATTGGAAAAGCAAACGGTGACTCAAGGAAAGTTGTTCTATAATGATTTTGTAAGTGATCTTGTAAGTGCACATCCTGTAATTTCCCAGCCCTTGCCTGAATGGGAAGCTTGGAGAGCCGTAGGACGTCTTGAAGCTGGTCAAACACAGGCAACAGCGGGAACAGCATTTGGAACATCGCAAAGCGTGATGATCAGACTGTCGAATCATTTTCAATAGACTGGACAAGTACGAAGAAGACTAGACAACAGCAAGAGACGACCTTATTGACTTTATTGGCAAGAAGGAGCGGGTGCAGCAATGCAACAGAGTTGTGGGGACGGTTTCTTGATGCCACTGGATGACGGATATGCACCCAGACCGTACAAAATTATCTCCATCGTATTGGACTGCATGCCTGGTGACCAAAGGTAGGCATTCCGTTATCTGCTGAACACCGTAGAACCCATAGAAGGTGGTAAGTAACTGTCCTCTCATGAGTCATGGTTCATTTCGAAGCCATCGTGTCCTGATCTGGCGTGAACGATGAAGATGGAAGAACCCTGTAATATATGGTCATTACACTGTTGCTGAAACAGCAAATCTAATGGTGGCCTGAGACTTTTGTTGTATGGATGTTGTATGAATCTAAACAGTGGCACACGACTGTATAAGAAAAGTAGCGTTATTAACTTCCCTCCCTTGTTTGGAAATGAGAAGCAGCAATGCATGAAAGTGGTGGTGGTTGGGGGGGGGGGGGTGTTGGGGGCGTGCAGTTGTCTAAGAAGGTCTCCCAACAAAGCTTGAGTGAGAATGCAGGGTGGTGCCTCTTGCCAGGACTGAACATCCCATGACTCCTGAGGATGAGGAGACCAATCAGTGGGTGGATGAATGGATGGATGTATAGACAGATAGGTAGATAGATCTAAAGTCACGTTGGTAGACACTGCTGGCATGATATGCTGTTTGAGTGTGGAGACGTCAGTCCGTGGATCATCCCACTGCAACAGCAACCCCTACATGTGATGAGCACGTGATGAGACCTGTGATGAACTGGTATCCAGTCCAGATGATGGTTGGAGGAACAGAGATTGGGATGAATGGCCGGGGAAATAAATTATTTCCACTTGATACAAACATATACAATCCTGGAAGGGACCATATTCTCCTTAAGGTACACAGTTCCCTCTGTAATGTTTCTTCTGTCCCCGTGCATGACGCCCCACCCTGTGTGTGTTTGATGTGTGATGAGTGTGTAAAGCCTTTCTGACTGGCCAGGTCACACTCTTTATCGATCTGGGGGAAGAGGAGGGGAAGTGACATGTCACACATCTTTATCCCCATTCTAGGCCTGACAAAGAGAAGGAAAGTCACTGTTGGCATGGTGAAACTAACATTTCCTTACATTTATATGGATGGTTCTATGGATCATGGGTATATAGATGGATGGGCAGGTGGGATAGATGGATGGCTGTCTAGATAAAGTAAAAAAAATATTATTATATTAGGTTATTTGAGTGGTTCTATGGATAATGGATAGACTAGATAGATCTATTGATGGATGGTACATGGAGGGACGGGTAGAAAGATGAAGTAAAAAGATGTTGGTAACCAAAATGCTCTCGAATTAATCTCCAAAGATCACCCAAATCTTAGATGGCTGGAGACACAGACTGGCGTGAGTCAACAGAAAATACTCTGAGCTCCATAATTTTCAAAGCTGTGCATTTAAATGCCCCTTTTATTCCCAAACAGCCTTAAGACACGTTCGGGAATGGCTGGATCCACATAATGAGATAGAGCAGACAGATGACACTCTGTGAGCGCCATTAAAGAGGTCATTGAGAAAGCGCAGAGACGCCTCAGTTCCGCCCGTCATTAATTTATGGCTTCAAAGAAAGGAGCATGTGACACTGGCGCAAAGCGAGGAGGCATCAGAGCTCGTCTTTAACACCGCCTTCACTTTGGATTTATCCAAAACAAAGAGCCTTAAAAAGTCTCCACAAAGAACAGCACCACTATTTACAGCGGCGAGATAAAATCCAAGAGCGCTATAAAAAGTCTACTAAATTTGTTCTGCTGTAGTTAACCTGCTGTGCATTATGGGTAAGCACAGCTGGGTCCATACGTGCTGTGTGATATTTCTGACTCTCGTGCTGACAAAAGTGGACTCGATAGAAGAGTTTTGTTCTTTCTGTTTTACTCTTGTTTGGATGAAGCATCATCTGGAGACAGATGGCTGATATTGGATGACTGGATGGATGGTGTATAACGGATGGATAAATAGATATACAAATACATAGATATGTAGATGGGTGTATAAAGTTATATCAACACACTAGTCATGGGCCAATCTAGAGTGACCAGTTAACCTAATCCGTATTCTTTGGAATGTGAACTGGAGCCCCCAGAGTAAGCCCAATTGGACAGTCCGCACACAGGTGGATTCCGAGGCGGGGATAGAAGTGGAGATCTTAAAGAGGTGGAATGACAGTACTAACCTCTGCCACCATCCTGCCGAGATGGACGAGTGAAAAATTGGTGGATTGGCTGGAGAGCAGGGGGGGAGGATGGTAAACAGAGAGATGGTTGGACAGGTGGATGAATGGATGAATGTGTGTGTGTGTGTGTGTGTGTGTGTGGATGAATAGATAGATAGATAAATGAACGGATACATAAATGGATGGGTGGATAGAAAAGGTGTCAAACACATGATTTATTGGCTGGCGTGATTGATGAATGATGGATACATGGATAGATAGATGGATGGACGGATGGATGGATGGATGGATAGATAGATGGATGGATGGATGGATGGATGGATAGATAGATGGATAGATAGATGGATGGACGGACGGACGGACGGACAGACAGACAGACAGATGGATATAAATGGATGGATGCATAGCCAGACAAACTCATAGTTAGATTGACGGATGAATAAATAAATGGATGGATGGAATCAATAATAGATGGATAGATGTATGTATGGCGAGATGGATGGGTGGAAAGGTTTTTTAGGTGCATTGCTGATTGGCTGGAGTAATTAATGAATGATGGAAGGATGAATAGATAAATAAATTGATACATGATAGATGAACAGATGGATGAATAGATAAATGGCTGCAAGCACAAGTGGAAACACTGGCCGTTTAAACTGTTGTTTGACTGGAGAGATGGATTAATGGATGGATGTCTATCTATTGGATTATATCGATTTAGTTATCAATACTTATAATCTAATTATAAGACTGACATCAAAGCTTCTGAAAAATCCGTCTTCATCCATCCAGACTGCAACATGAAAATGGTCTTTCGGTTTAGCCTTGAAGTCATTTTGGAAAGCATGGATTTTTTTTTTTTTGCAGTCAAAAGCAGTTTTTAAATTTGTTTCCACAACGTCTCAGAGGATCTCACTTTATAGATCACAATGATTTCACCTCAGAAGTGACAGAGACAGAACGAGATGATGGCTGAATGAGCTGATTGTTCCCTTTTGGATGGAAAGTTAATGATAATAGTCCGAGTGCCCCTTAAACTGATAGGAGACATCAAATAAAGGAAACGGTCCTGCAGCGCTGCTCACTCACACGGTCCGGACCACTGTCAGACCTCTTCTCAAGCTTTCAAGCTCCGCAGTGACTAATAAGTCTGAAACGGAACCCGAGCTCATTAAACAGTCTGGATTCTGATTGGCTGGCTGAGCTGAAGCTAAGTGAAAATGCCTTTGTGACATCACTTTGTTTTCAGTATAAGCAGCCTGGCAAATAAGAGACTGATCTGAAGAAATGCGATATAAATTCCACGTCTCAGCCAGTGATTTGTGTTTGTGCAAGAGTCGATCTTTTTAACCATTACCACCACAAACAGTAAAAGGGCTCTAGGGAGGGCTTCTCATTTTAATTTTCCTAATTAGATTAACCCATTTATTAACATTAGGTTGCGTTTGTGTGCGTCTTCTTTTTGTCTAAATGGGTATTTAGAGTCGCTGTACACAGCTTTGGTGTAATCAGTTTAGTCCTAATAAATGTAGACTGTTTAGCGAGAGTCAATTATTGTTAAATATTATGCATGTTTAGAAAGCAGTAGATGGAAAGAACAGCTTAAATAATTGCAACGTCTAAAGCGAATTCGAATCACTTTTTTTTTACACCGTAGCAATTTTTACTTAGGGCTTTGTAATTTTGATTTGCTATTTATGATTTTGTGCGTGTTTGTTTGTAGATGAAAAGAATTAAAGAGAATCTGAAGGGGACAAACTTTAACACATTTCTGCGAATAGATGTTATGAATAAATGTCAAGTAAAAGTGTTCAGTATATCATCTTAAAAGATGCTTAAACCTTTAGAGGGGCAAGGAAAAATTCCATAAATGTTATCATGAAGAACCTTTGGAGGCTCCTTGGCCAACCTAGATCTTATACTGCATGTAAGAGTTAAAACTGAAAGTTTGCTAATTAATAGGATTATAGGAAGTTTAAATACATAGAAGACAAGTACAAATATTAGACTGCACAAATAAAATGTGGCTTTCAGTCGATTTTTGTAATATAATAGTATTTCATTTAAAATAGGGGCGGCACGGGGGCTCAGTGGGGTAGCACCGCTGCCTCACAGCAAGAAGGTCTAGGGTTCAATCCCACAGAAAGGCCTGGGTCCTTTCTGTACATCCTCCCCGTGTCTGTGTGGGTTTACTCCGGGTACCCCGGTTACTCCCGGCGTGTTAGGTTAATTGGTGTTTTTAAAATGGACTGTGTGTGTGCCCTACGATGGATTGGCGCCCCGTCTAGGGGTGTTCCTGCCCTTGTGCCCACCAGCTGGCCCGTGACCCAGTGTGGGTTAAGCGGGGGTCAAGATGTGCGGGGGATATTCAAGATAACGAACGAATGAAATATAAAATACATTTTTTAATATAAAAGTCATTAATGAACTTCAACTTTTTCCTTTTTAGTTTCGTGACAATGATTTGTAGCAGCTCGGGAGAACAGAAAACTAAAGCAGAAATTTAAGATACCAAACGTCTTGGCTGATGGGACTCCAGTTGGTGTTGGCGATAAATTGTGCGAATGCTCACCGAAACACTCGTTTAGGAGTTCAGTAAATTCTATGTTGTAATCATAATTTGCCAACTTCAGCTCCCTGGTGCCAAATATTTTTCTGAATATCAGGCAAAGTGTTTTGGGGAGGAAAAAGAAACGAACTAGAAACATACGATAACCAAACTCTTACACATGAAGACTGAGCCAGATCCCCAAAGTAGTACAAAGCTCTCTGCGAATCTCTCTCTCTCTCTCTCTCTCTCCCTCCCTCTTTCTCTCCTAATGAAGACGCCGTCGTGGGCCTCGGAGACCGGCTCGGCTGCCAGTGGTTTTGTTTACCTTCTGCACAAATGTCCAAGAGGCATTTTGTAGGCACTTCACAAAACCAATCTCTTAATGCTGCTACTGCTGCTGGAGGCTTGGCATTCACACCGCTTCGGGGAACCGCCTCTGAAGCGCTTTATTCACACAGAACATTTGAAGGGCAATTGCTGTGTTACAAAGATTTTCTCCACAAAAAAAAACCACTCCGACTGCATCAGTCACAAGCAGTCTGCCAACGTGGATAAATACATGCGCCGATCTTTGCTGCTTTTGTTGATAAAGATGAGTCACAGCTTGGGAAAATGTGTTACATATTGCAGAAATAAAGCAGCAGTTGGTGGAAAAACAACAAAAAGAAATGTGTAGCAAATAGTTAAAAAAAAAAAAAAAAAAAGTTTTTCGGACAAGTTTTAGCGCATTTCATTTGCATACGCAGCCCTATCCAACTTTCAGTGTGTTTATTTTCATAGTGCATTCTATAGAAAATGGGAAATCTTTAGCCATGCATGGAGTACAAGAAAGGGGGGTAAACCATAATTGTGATTTTTTTAAAGTTATAGACTCAAAACAGTCATTTATTTGTCATAAAATATGTAGTGTAATACGGCTTGCATTTCAATAAAAAAGCAAGTCGTTGTGAAAATGAATAAAATTGGAAAACTAGAAGAACAAGGTTTATTCTGACTGAAGGGTACTAACTTTTGCAGAATTGTGTTTCTTTCTTTCACAAAGTGTGCAAACGGACAAAGGATTCATGTTGAGCGGCATCGGATTGCTCTTATCAACTACACCGTATTATTTTATACATTATAGGTTTAGGTCAGGGCTTCGACTTGGCCACTTGCTAATCTTCATCTTCCTAACCTTAATAATAAACGTGTTGATTTATTTTTTTTTAATTGTTGTGCTGGCAGGAGAATTACTTACGGAACTTCAGCGCTCTAGAAAGATTTCATCAAGAACAACAGCATTCCCTTAAAACCTGATCAAATACTCAAGGTTGCCAGTACCGTTCTTCACATTAGGCGTTTTGGAGGGGTGTGCTGGCCGTGAATCTCTGTCTCATCTGATCCTAAAACCTTTTGCCACATGGCGTCGCAAGTGCAAACAAGACCCAGTGTGGCACTTTTTCAACGGGGGTTTCTGTCTTGTCACTCTGCCAAACAGGCCAGCTTTGTGTAAAGCTTGTGTGATTGTTGTCACGAGCACAACCCAAGCATTCTCAGTCATTAATACTGGTAAGTCTTCCTGGACAGGGTCATGGGAGAGCCAGTGCCTATATGGCAGCATGGGATGCGAGGCAGGGCACCAATTCATTGTAGGGTACACACACTCGCACCCTCGTACACACACTCACACACTAGGGCCACCTTGGCATAACCAATTAGCCTAAAATATGTATAGTCGTTGGGCTGTGGCAGGAAACCGGAGTACCCAGAGTAAACCCATGTACAGAGGAGGGCATGCACACTCCACACGATGTGTGGTTGAACCCTGGACCCTTTGTACCGAGCCACCTTGCCACCCTGGTGAGCCTTAAAATCTGCAAACACAGCTGGTAAAGTTTGGACCCCATTCTGAATTGCCCTCTAGGGGTTTCGAAGGTTTCAGATCTTATTTATCGTTAATGGTTCGTTTGTATGGTTCTGTAACTGATAGTTCTGTGCATGTTTTAATCTCACCTCTATCTTCTAAGTCCTTGTACCTAAGCGCTTGGCAGGACGTCCCGAGCATATGGCAGAACTAAACACTGATTATTAGCTGTTCTCATATTTCATTCAGACATGTGATAAGTAAAGGCATTCATCATTCAGCAGTTCTGGAGAGAAGTTCTGCTTTCTGTCTGCCGTTAATGGCCACCATATGAACGGCGTACCTTGTCTGTTACGGGACTCCAGAGGCAGTGAATAAATCCAGTAATTTTCACTTCGTCCTTGACTTTCGTTTTTGGAAAAAAAAAAAAAAAAAAAAAAAAGAACGATTTTTTCGTTCATGAACCTGGCATGAGGATCCCATTTACTGTCTTCTGTTTGACAAGGTTAATGAGGACGAATTAGCGATGATACAGGCAGCCATATTTCTCGATGACTAAGTGCCCATTGTTTATTCTTCCATGCTGACTTAAAGGTTAATCACACAATCAGTGAGAACTCTTTTAATATCGTCCTAGTTAATGCTCTGATCATTGTCACTGCTCAACGCACCTCTTTCTTTAATATAAATGGCTTTTATTCTTAGAAAAATAATTATGAAAGCATAATTAATAACAGTTATTTACATGCGCACACCCACACAGTCACACCAAGCCCTGTGCCTATTATTTATTTTGATAGTTGTCTAAATTCATTAACCTTAACGTATTGACGGCTCATGAAATATTTTTTTCTCATTGAATTATGCATGTGTGGTCGTGTCCCAAACCAGAGACATCTCTCGTACTGTTCGAATCCTTTATTCTTTCATCTTTGTGTCCATATTAGTTGAGCAGATTCCATATTTAGCTCGTTATGCAAAAATCAGGGCGAAAAACCACTGAACCAAAAAAAAAAAACCCCAAAAAAAACAATACACATTCGTTGAAGAGAATTTATTCATCGAGGCCAAACCGATTTACCACAGGATCTCACAGTGTGACACCACCACCTTGACTAGCATCCCATATTTCCCCTTTCCACACACACAGTGACATATCCATCAGCATGTACGGGCCGCAGCAGTAGGAAGGGGCATTAGTGTGCCGTTAATGGCGTGAGAGGGGTGAAATGGCCTCTCCTGCTGCACCGCTGAGAACTCATCAACATTATACAGGCTGCAAAGAGGAGGGGAAGGGTGCCACCGCCAGGCAGGTGTTCATCCGGAGGGCATTCGCAGGGCACAGCGGCGGCCAAATCGATGGCGTCTTGGCGGGATCCATGTGTCTGATGGCCGTCGGTTGCTAAATAGAGAGCCCGTGATTGACAAATCATCGGTGGTGTTGAAAACAAGGGTAATCGTTTAGCCAGAAGGTGTTTATGCTGTGCTAGATGTGCCGTTTTCTGGACGTCTGTAAAGAGGACTCATTCACACAGGTTATGGACGTTCTATGAATTAGATAGGGATACAAATATTTGGATCATTCACAAAACAGTTCATGCATTTACATTTCGATTAACATTGTTTATAGATAAACAAAACTGACAGTATAAAATGCACATCCTGTACTGTCTCCTTAAGAAAGAGTGCAAAAACATTCAACCGCAATATTACAGTATTAAACGTTACAACTTTGTCTCCCATTTAATTTAATACATGAACATCTGAATGAAAAGCATTGAGCCGCCCAGCAAACACACGACGTCATAAGGACGTTCAGATCACGTCCGTATCACGTCGGTCAGTCCAGAACGTGTGGTGGACGTACAAAATAGGTTCACTGTCTGAACGTCGGTCAAGGACCCGGGTTGGACGTCTGTAGAAAGCTTTTATTTCATCTTTTTTTTATTTGATTACTTATTGTATTGGGCTTTTGTATATGTTTTAAAGATATATATTTTTGACATGATTTGGACGTCAGTGTAAGACGCCTAAACGATGTTTCAGAAAGAAGTCGCGGAAACTTTCATCCTGGACGTCTTTTAAATGTTCAACACAGACATGAAAATGGCGTTCTTTTTAACCTATGTTGTTGACAGCATTTATAATAAGTCATACATTTAGGATAAGACGCCTAAAAGACGGTAAAAAGACGTCGCAAAAACTTTCATTCTGCTTCTGAACGTTGTTGACGTCTTTTGGACGAGTCTTTGCTCAGTTTGTGCCTGCTAAGCTAGCGAGTTTGTTAGCTTAGCTAATGTTAAATCATTAAGAACATGGCACTGAAAGTCAGAATTCTGAGTTTACCTGCTACTTTACTAGCGGTTAGACAACCAAACAGGCCATGCTAACCTTAACTCCATGTATTGCAATTACTGTGGTCATTTTTGCTTCAGTAACCTATCCCTTGCTGTGCTATGTATTTGTCTCTATGATTTTAATAATTCTGCCTCAAGAGCGTGACCTGTTACTGTGCATGATGTCTTAATAGCACTGATATAGCTACTTAGCATCACTTATTATTACGTAAAGTGGTAGTAATGACATTTTTAATGCACTTTCAAAGGGGAATTTGGCATGTAACACCATAAATGTGAATGCATTTGAGCTTTAAAGGTAGTTTATTTTCCAGTACAGCAGCAGGACTGTGGAGGGCCTTTGCAATTTAAACAGTTATGGACATATTTTGTGTGTTAGTAGTAAAATTAGAAGTGTGGTAAGCTTTTAAAATGTTGGCCATTGGAATACAAAGGAATTGGACGAAATAAGTATCCTTCAGTAGCTCGGATGCATGCTCAGGGGTACTTTAAATCTTCATAAGTTAAGAGGAAGATGCATGAGTACAGTTTCTAAGCATAATGCGGCATCTTGTTCTGTTCAAACGCCACAACTAACATTTATACATTGTTCCAACAGGAGCAATAATTCTAGATTGGTCTCGTTACAAAGTGCTTAATTGCCTCCAGTCAATTCCACGTTGGGCATGTAAACTTACTGCCGACCAATGATGAACCCTTCTCGTTTATTCTATCATTGATAAATGAATTAGGGACTAATTATGAATCCCAAAATGTCTCACGAACGGAGGGAAACATCATGGCCTAGCACTAAGTGCTTGAGCATCTCAATTACACTCCTACACTCTGATGTTTGCCGTGGGAGCCCGACTCGACTGATCTAAGACTGATTGCAGAGGTTGGAGTGTGTAAATCAGGACTAGGAGATGCAGGAGGTCTCTGAGAGAGCATTCAAGCGATGTACCATCTCTCGCTTACCACCCTAATGTCCCCTAATGGGCTAAATCCTAATTGAGTTAAGCATTAATTCTGAGTTCAAGTACAAGAACGCATTATGGCAGGGTGATGCTTCCTGTATCGCTATGAAAGCTAGCACATAAATACGCGTTTGTGTCCTGCTTCAAGCAGCAGCTATGTATCATTACAACTGGCAGAAGTGACTGGAGAAGATATTTACTTCGTCTTCATTAAGGGCCAGCTGTGGGCTTTTAACCAACTTCACATCAAATTATATAGCTTGTCAAAACTGAAGCCAGACTATGCTGTTAGACGAAGATAATCTGCTTCATGCCACCCAAAAATACCCTGTAGTTCTTCATTCACATACCGCTGTGAGAAAGAAAACGATTGACCATTTTTCAATTTTAAAAAGACTTTATTCAGGTTATAATAATAGACAAACGTGTACTACCTAAACTAACAGCATACGAACATGTATTGGTTATATGTGTATTTATTATACTGATTCATTCACAGTATAATTTAATAACTAATTAAAGCTTCTAAAGGCAATCCTGTAGCTACTGTTCTGAGATGTAAGATCATGAAACATCATCTCATTTGGATTAAGAATCTGATTTGGCTTTACCAAAGAATGCATCTTGGTGGTTTTGAATATGTTTTCTAATCAGAGATGGTGTTCTTTAAGTCTTTCAGAGTAGGAAATATGTCACCAGTGCCTCAACCTCAACGTTCAATCCTCCCTCAGACATGGCCAATAGTGTCTGACCTAGCCAGGAAAAACTCCCAGGACTAGAACTTTAGTCACTGTGGTGCTCTTATACAGTACTGTGCAAAATTAGGTCATCATTTATTATAATACAACTGGAAAGCAGAGTGAATTTGTATGCAGGATTTAAAAAAAACTTCAAGAAAAAAAGCTTCTGACAAGCATTTTTTTGTGAACAATCTGGCAGCTTCATCAGAATTATAAGTTTATCCTTCTACAGCCCAAAGAAGTTTGAAGGAACGGTCATTTTTGGAAGGCAAACAGGGTGAAAGGCTCACAAAGTTCGGGACAAAGATCAGTAGAAAAAAGGTGGAGTAATGACCCCAATCATTGGTAATATGTTGAACATGGTCAATATAGTATTGTTAAAACAGCAAATCTAATGGTGGCCTAAGACTTTTGCACAAAAAAGTCTGAGACCACTTGAGCTGGCATGGACTTTCAGCAGTTCCTGATCATTTATGTTACCTGGCTTGTTTTCTTAAATACTTCTTAATAATAATGGTGATTAGATCAGGAGACTATAAGATCAGAAGATCTGTATTGCTGGTGGTAGTCGGCACTTGTTGATCTTCTTTGCTCTTCGAGTCATTGTTGCAAGGCTTTTAGGTGTGTTGCACTATGTTCCATTAATGCTGTCACACGTTTGTGACTCAACACAAACTCTGCAGTTTTTTGGTGAGCTCCAGCTGATCCTGATATCAGGAAATGTCTCTCGGTTCACACCGAGCATCTGACATGTCATTTCTGCTTCTGTAATTGAATCTCTCTCGGTGGCAGCGTCCCTGGCTGAGCGATTTGCTCATAAGAACACATGACATGATGTGTCATTACAGTAGAACGACACCATCGAGTCGATGCGTTACGCTATTACACCTTGGCTCTTACGATGACAGCGCTCTTTCAGTTCCTCTGAATACCTCTCGTTTCATAAATGCTTCCGTACTCGACCTGATATGTTTGTACGTCGGTCCTTTAATAAAACATGGAGAGGATAAACTCCTGAGTGGTTGTCACCTTCAGCCTGTGTCCCTGTCATTTGTTCAGCAGCACCAGGCCATTAAATTCGCATTAGGCCTGTGTGGCACTCCCGAGACCCTCGCACACCTACGGCCATGGAAATCAACTCGTTCGGCCGCGGATGGCACGAGGACGGCTGAGGATCATTAGGGTCTCTGATGGATTCGAGCGTGTGAGGGCAGGGGCAGGTCTGTGTCCATTTTCCCTTTCCTTGTGGGACGAGGAGTTTTGGAGGTAGGCTTAAGTGGCATTACCTTGCTCAATCATTTATTAAAAACGAGCCATGGCCAATTTATGTGTCACTTCCAGCGAAGGTCTCATGCTGATGGCTGTGTGCGGAGATGTACCTCTTGCTCATGTTCACCGCATGGCGTCACGGCAGAGTTGTCAGGAGATACACAATTACCACGTTGGCCGCAATCGCTAGTGACCTTCGTGGTTTGAGTCGGCGGATTTGTATGCGAGCGCTCGCCCTTCATCGCTCTCCATTTGTCTGAAAATTGTTGTTTATGAGAATGTGGGGTTTTTTTTATTGGTCCATTCAGATGGACAGATGCTAAGGTTGGCCCCTGCCCAGCACCGACCCGACTGTCTGTTGTACCTGAGGGCAAATGGTCACGTGGTCACACTGGAGCTCATTTACATCCAGGCTTGGAGATGGGACAAGTCAATTCAATCACAACATCATATTAAATGTGCTTGTATGGGTGTGAAAGACAAACTGCAGTCATTTGGAGACTTATGATCTGATTTTTTTCTCTTATTAGTCCATTTGTTGCCTCACTACTATGCCAGGCTAAGCCAGAGCCAAAAGCAAACGCGCAATAAGTGCTAAATGCTAAAGTGCACAGCACAATTATGGAATCCCATCTCTAAAGCAGTACGGTAGGTGATATAGAATAATTGTTTAGAAGTAGATTTTGGTACGTGGCTGTGAGATTGGGTAGTGATGTTGGACAATGGGTCTCACAACTGGCATTCCGATTAATGTTCATCAAAACTGATCAAACGTTCCTTTTTTTATTGGCGTTAGGAGAACAAACTGACTCGTTGGAGGTGGAACCAATGAGAGTAGCACAGTGTGAACAGTGAGCTGTTGATCAGGGTAACAGTGACAGAAGATGAATCAATGATTGAGAGCAAACCTGTTTTATAAACCCACTTTATAGCTGCATCCGTTTTCTGTGTCACACATGAGGGATGAGGTGAAGCGAGTAAAAAATGAGAAGCTAGAAAAAGCTAAGCTTGTCTTCTATGCGCTGGCGTGTCCAGGTTTGCTCGTTGCATTCTGCTCCATGCATTAAACACACACTGGGAATAAGCATGACAGATACCTTCCATCAGCTTAGCCTTCTCTCTCCCTGTCCCTGTCCCTGTCCCTGTCTTTGCGTGAGCTGGAGACGGCTTCATTAAAGCAGAAGGGCAGACGGGGGAAGAGTCGAAAGCGTGCAACTACGCCTAATCTGCTATTTATGATGGGCTAAATGTAGTCAGATTAAAGTTTAACGTGCAGCAGGTAGGCAGCGGGATGTGCATTAGAAAGATGGAAGTAGGACGAGGTTCCCCTGGCGACACAGACGGCCCATTACAGCATGGAAAAGGAGAAACCTTATGTAAACCTTTACTCAGGTTTCAGCGTTTCATTTGAAAATGATGAATCTTATTTTTATCGAGCTTATTAAAGGGATTCACTGCCATCTTATTGTAAGTTGGGGGCACCCCTGGTCTGTTCATTAGACAACTGCAGACCAATGCTCCACCCTCAGGAGCTGAGACTCCTGGATCCATCACCGTCAATACTGCAGCACGCACACACACACACACACACACACACACACACACACACACACACACACACACACACACACACACACACACA